>PVJO010016411.1:0-42007 GCA_004026905.1 Hystrix cristata
TGAGACAAAGGAGAGAACCTAGCCCTGTATTAAATCAGAGCCAATGAAAGAATGAATACACAAAAGTAACAACCCGACAAACACAAGAAAACGTAAAAGAATGTAACACAACCCCACATTATGAAATAACATACAAAAACTTAAACCTGTAAGATGTCCAATGTGAGTACAGATTGAGTATTCCAATGAGATACTGCATATGTGATTACCAGAGAGTCTGAACATTCCCCACTGCAGTAACTTCTCTGATCCTTCCACTTCAGTATTGAAGTTCACTCAGACTCAGGACTTCTTTTCTCCAGGTCACAGGGATTCTTGTAGAGTCTGATCCAGTCCGAGTTTTTGGGTTAGGAACTCTTGCTGTCCCTCTGCCTGGGTGTGACAGTGGAATCAGTAGACAGATTCTTTGGCACGAAATTGTCCCGAGTCAGGATTATTCTTGTGCAATCTAATCAGCTACAGTTGTAACAGGCTAATCCTTTACAATGGCATCTATCAGGGATAGTTGAGAAATAAGATAGTTAAGTCTCTGTTTTGGATCTCCCTTTAGCCTAGAGAAGAAATCCACAGTTATAACAGCACACATATTGATCTGCAGTTAATATACACTAAATGTGATGGCTGTGTTTCCTCTAATGGCGAAAAGCAGCATCCAACAGTAATTTTATAGAATGAGTTCTCTAAAGCCCAGGGAATTAGGGACCAGGCAATGATGAGGGAGCGTGGTATAGAAGAAAAATAATTTTTTTAATTCTTCTGGTAAATGGTAATGGCAGGAGGAAATAGAGGGCTTCAAAGGATCCTGAGGATGGTACATTATATGGGGATGTTTAGGTGGGGATAACATTTGACAAAAGGGGCCAAACAACCTCACTGGAAGAAAGACAGCCCCTTTAATAAATGGTGCTGGAAAAACTGGCTCTCCACATGCCGAAGGTTAAAACCAGACCTTTATCTTTCCCCATGCACTAAGCTAAAATTAAAGTGGATCAAAGTTCTAAATATTAAAACAGAAACACTAAATCTGTTGGAAGATAGAATAGGTAGAACCCTTGAAGATATAGGTGTAGGCAAGGACTTTATGAACAAATCCCCAGTTGCCCAGGAAATATCACAAAGAATCAACAACTGGGATCTGATCTTATTAAAAAGCTTTTGCACAGCAAAAGAAACTGCCAGCAGAGCAAAGAGACAACCCACAGAGTGGGAAAAACTTTTGCCAGCTATTCCTCTGACAAAGGACTAACTTCTCGAATATATAAAGAACTCAAAAAATCAGACCCCCCAAATTTAAAGACCCAATCCCAAAGTGGGCAACTGAAATGAATAGACACTTCTCAGATGAAGAAGTAGAAACAGCAGATAGACATATGAAAAAATGTTCAACATCACTGGTCTTTTGAAAGATGCAAATTAAAACAACTCTGAGATTGCATCTCACTCCAGAAAGAATGGCTATTATCAACAAATCAGCCAATAACAAATGTTGGAGGGGCTGTGGAGAAAAAGGAACCCTTCTCCACTGTTGGTGGGAATGTAGACTGGTGCAACCGCTATGGAAATCAGTGTGGAGATTCCTCAGGGAACTAGGACTAGAGATTCCATTTGACCCAGCAATTTCCCTTCTTGGTATCTTCCCAAAAGAATTAAAAGCATCATACCGCAGTGATACATGCACACCCATGTTTATAGCAGCACATTTTGTAATAGCTAAATCTTGGAAACAGCACAAATGCCCATCAACAGAGGAATGGATAACGAAAATGTGGGGTTTTTTTATACAATGGAGTACTACTCTGCCATAAAGAATGATAAGCTTGAGATATTTCTAGGTAAATGGATGCATCTTGAGACCATACTCTTAAGTGAAATAAATTGGACACACATTTTTTTGTTTTTTGGACACCATGTTTAAATACCACATAGTTTCTCTGGTGTGAGAAACTGAAAGTGTAAATAAAGACTGAAATGTATTATGTTGGGAAAGGGAAGAAAATGTCCAAATGGGAAAGGGAACAAGGGAGAGGGAAAGGAACAGAGGGACAAGAGAAATAAGAAATGGAAGGATAAAATGGAAGCAAAGGTTTTGTAAATAGGGAGGGAGGAGAGGGTGAGGGGAGGGGAATGGAAAAAAAAAAGAAGCAACAAGATACGTCATGTACAGGTACAAATCCCCTATGATGAATGGTATCACTATGTACATCTAAAATGTACCATTAAAATGAAATTAAAAAAAAGATGGGGATAACAGGGAAAACTGGTTACAAAATTGGTAGTGAGAAATGGGTATGAGAATCTTTTCTATGACTGATGTAAATGTTAGGGAAAAAGCTGAAGGAAGTCAAATGAAAAAGGGGAGAAGGAAAAGAAGAAAAGTTGAGAAAGAATAAGAAACAAGATTAGAAAGAAGATAGGTAAAATATATGGATGAAAGTGGAGGGGATGTAAAGGGATAAGGGAGAATTCCCTAACCTTCTATAAACTATATTGGAAGAAAAATGCAAGAGGAAGCGAAACACACAAACAGACATGCTCATAAAAGAAGAAAGGGGGAAAATAATGTAGTAAAAATAGGGGAGGCATGAACAGAAGGAGGAAAATAGCAAAAAAAATTTACAATAAAAAATAAGAAAGTTTTCTATTGTTTTGGTTGCACTGCTCTTTTCCTCAGCCTGGGATTCAGGAGCTGAGCTCAGGCCAAGACATTTGTTAGTTCATGCTGGACATCTAAGGTGGCAGTCCACCTGCAGAGCAGTGCTGGATGCTGACATCCCCACACTGGGAGACAGGGCAGCACTGTGAGCTTCCAGCGCTGCGTCACTCGGGCTGAACCTGGCCTCTGATCACAGGAGCTGGACCTGTGCTCAGCAGCTCCAGCCCCTCAGCAGGACTCCGTCTAGCCCGTTCTCCAGCTGGAGGCCGTCTCCCGTGGCTGGCCTTCCCTCATCCACTCTGGGAACTTGACAGTGTGGAGCTTGGCTTGGAGCCAGGGGCTGCTCAGGGACCCAGGTTCGAACGTTCAGCTGTTCCCAACGATGGTGTCCCCGCCAGCTCTTGTTCCGTAATTGTGGTGGCAGGTGCTGTACTGAGGTCACCAACTGTTTACTGTGGAAGGCCGCTCTCAAAGCAGTATCCCACATTTTCCTTGCTGATTCCAACTGCTGCTGATGCTCTCGGTCCCGGTGGCATTCTCCAGTTATCCACAAGCAAAAAGGTTTTTAGTTTGACTTTGTCTTCCAGCTGGTGGCTGGGCAGCCGGTGGCAGCAGTGGTGCAGTCTGCGGAGGCTCTCCTCTCTCTTCCTAGATGGGATCTATTTCTTCTGTATCACTCAATTATTTTTTCTTCTCCTTTGTCAGTTCCCTGGTGATTCCCAGGCACCCTCCTCTCACTTTGATTCCTCTCCAAGCTACTTTTTTCCAGACTCTAGATGCTCTGTCTTGGAGAAGCTGAGTTGCTGGCACTCGCTGCTCTGCCGTTTTCCTTGTTGTTCAATTATGACCAGCCCAAGTAAGTGTGATGTCGTGTCTTATTTCTGAAATTACTAATGACGACCATCTTTTTATATGCCTAGTGGTCATTTCTACATTTTCTTTGGAGACATAGCCAACCTCTTTGGCCTCTCTGAAATTGGGTTGTTTGTATTTTCATTGAGTTGTAAGAGTTCTTTACATAATCTAGTTATTAAACCCTTACTAGATGCATGATTTCCAGATATTTTGTCCTATTCTATAAGGTTATTTTTTTCACTTTTTTGATGTCTTTTGATGTATAATTTTTAATTGTGATGAAGTCAAATTGTATGTATTTTCTTTGTTGATTATGCTTTTGGTATCTAAGAATCTATTGCCAAACCTAAAGCCATGCAGATTTACCCCGATATTTTATTCGAAGATTTTTATGATTTTGGCTCTTAATTTAGATTTCGTACACTTTACTTTAATGTTTGTATATGATGTCAGGCAGGGATCCAAATTTATTCTTTTGATGTGGAAATCCATTTACCACAGCTCCATTTCTTGAACAGTCTATTTTTAATCCATTGAGAGGATTTGGCCTCCTTGCTGAGTTTTGGCTTAAAGTCTCTTGCAGAATATTAGCATAGCTATCTCAAGTCCCTTTGGGTTACTCTTTGCATAAAATATCATTTTCCATCGTTTTTTACTTTCAATTTATTTCTGCCTTTGGATCTAAAGTGAGTCCATAATAGGTAACAGAGTTGGCTACTTGAAAACATTATTCTGTGTCTACCTTTTTGATACAGCGTTTAGTTCACTTATAAAGAGTAATTACTGATGAGAGAGGACTTCAGCTGCTGTGCTATTGGTTTCCTTCTGTATTAAATAGTAACTTTTGGTCACCCATTTCCTTCATTACTGCCTTCTACTGAATTTAGTTGGCTTTTTTGTAATGAACCATTTTGAGTTCCTTCTCACTTCTTTTTATGTATGTTTATTTTTTGTTTGTTTGTTTGTGTCTTTTGGGTGCTGGGACTCGAACTCAGGACCTTGCACTTGCTAGGCAAGTGCTCTACCACTGAGTTTAATCCCCAAACCCGGTTTGTGGTTTTTTTTTTTTTGTTGTTGTTGCTGTTGTTGTTCTTTTTGTAAATTTTTTAATCCTAACCCTAACTTTAACTTTTGATCCTCCTGCCTCAGCCTTCTGGTTCTGGGATTACAAACATGCATCATCATGCCTGACTTCTATGTAGGGTTTCTTTCCTTCCTTCTTTCTCTCTCTCTCTTTAACCCATATTTTATCTGTGTTCCATGGGGATGACATTTAATGTCCTGCATTTATAATAAACACGTTTGAGTTGATGTTAACTTCACTCCAGTAGGAATATTGTGATCACCAGTTATCTTCTTCAGGCTTTATATTTTGCTTTTGGGGTAACACAGGCCCAGAAAATGGTAAAGGACTCGCTCATGGATATGTAGGAAGTTATGTCATAACTAAATCTGGGATCCAGGTGCCTGATTCTTATCCTGGGTACTCCGCTGTCAGGGGCCCAGTCATCTCCCACAGGTAGTACTTTGCCTTATAAATACTCACTTGCTAATCTCTTAGTGTTGCCAGCGTGTTAGATGTGTGTCAGCAGTGTGTTTAAAGTGGAAAGAAAAGGAGGAAGTAGAATGTTTGCAGGTCTTACTTTTCTTTAGATTTAGGTTTTTTATTTTTATTTTTTTTGCCAGTGCTAGGACTCAAACCCAGGGCCTCACACATGTTAGGCAAACACTGTCCGACGGAGCTGCACCACTATAGCTCCAGCTCCTGCGTCTTATTTTTTTCCATGAGAAGAATTCGCTAGCAGTGTAAACTGGGTAACTTCTAAGAGCATGGGTGTAGGATTCAAAGCTAACTTGTTTTCTTACCATGAGACCTTGGGCAGCCATTTCAACTGTGAGCAGAATAGTCTCAGAAGTCTTAAAAATGGGATGGTTACTCTGTAGAGTGGTTTTAGGGTGTTAAATGTGGCATCGCTTCTAAGGGTAGTGACGGGCACGTGGTAGATGTCCACCAAATGCTAGTTTTCTCTTCCGCTTCTTAGAAGTGGCTCTGCTTCTTAGTGCAAACCTTGTTTATGACTGCGGGTGTGTAGAATTACATCAACGTGGTTCCTTTTGGTGAATTTGTGGCTGATGGAAAGGTAGCAGCTGGAAGCTGTCAGTCTCCAGAGAGACATTCCTCATGCTGAGTGAGGAGAGCACAGCTGTTTATGGAAAAGGAACAAAATTGGAATTGCTTCATGTCAGCTGGTATGTCCTGAAATTTTTGCTTACTGTCGATGTTTAATTGTGAGACTGCTTTATATTAAATATGTCCCTGGCCACTCGGCGTAGGGGGCTCATCCCAGCTTCTCTAACGTGCTGAGCTCTTTAGTCCTATTGCACCTTTGCTCACATTATTTCTTTCTGCTTGGAATGTTTTCTCGATTTGGGTACCTGGTCAACTCCTACATACCCTTTCAGTCTCTGTTTGTATATCTCCTCTTTTGTAAGGCCTTGTGGATGACTCTTTTGAGGAATGGCATTATTCCTATGTCTGGAATAGCATATTATTATACTGTAGTGGTTTTAATGCCTTTTTCCTCTATTAGAGTGTATGTTTATTTATTTATTTATTTTGAGACAGGGTCTCGCTATATAGTCCAAGCTGGCTGGCCTCGAATTCACTGCAGTCCCTCCTGCCTCAGCCTCCCGAGTGCTGGCATTACAGGCATGTGCCAACATGCCTGACTTGAGTGTATGCTTATTTGAGGGCAGTAGTTGTATTTATTTCTTTTTCGTAATTTGGAAGTTGCTCACATGAAGCAGTAATAGCTGAAGCTTATTACTGTATATATTATTTCCCTTATCCTCTCCCTTACTCTGCGAAGTATATACTGTTGGCATTCACATTTCACAGATGAGAGCGATGGTTAGAGAGAAGTTAGGTGAATCATCCGAAGTCACAGGGTGGTTGAATAGTGTTTAGTGGAAATTTGTTCAGACTCCAAAGCTCTTAAGTACAATGGTCTAGCTTGGTGGAGTCCAGTAGAACTTTCTGCGATTATGGAAACGTTGGCTGTGTGTTCTTTCCAGTACAGCTGTTAGTCACATGTGGGTATTGAGCATTTGAAATATGGCTAATGTGAGTGAGGAAGTGAATTGTTAATTTAATTTTAATAAATTTAAATGTAAGTAACCACAGGCAGAAAACTAAACTGTGATCCCTTAACAGCTGTCTAGGATTTTTTTCTTAGCTTTAACTCAGTAATTCTCCCAACTGCTCATACCACTTACTCTTGTTAAAAGAAAATCCTTAGGCAATTTAAGTATAGCAGTGTCTGTTTGAGCAAGGAATGATTCATGAATTACGCCATCAGTCAGAACTAGGAAAGCTTCAGAAAGTACCACCCAGTAATGCAAGCTGACAGTATTTATAGACACAAAACACAAACATGTAGAAACAGTTTAGTTGGTTACAGGTGTGAGGAGGCTTATATGGACATGGTCAGTTGGCAGCCAATCCTTGGGTGCTGTGATTGGCTGAAACCTGACTACTTGACACAAGAGTATAATTTAAGGTTAGGTTACAATTTTACATAGTAGTTAGGTTGCAGTTCACTATGTATGGAGGCAGGTATAGCCCACATTTAATTTAAATTAACACTTACTAGAGACTCTGAAATCCATCCTGATGGGGGCAGAAAGATCACCTTTGCTAAAGACGGATATATTTGAAGCAGCCTGTCATTATTTAGATTTCTTAATTATGGCTATGGAAATTGGAAGTTTTGGGGAATCAGTGTGATATGCTACTGCTTTAATATCCATTTTCCCACTATATTAAAAATAAAGTACAAAGATGAAACATATTGCAATAGATTGTAGGAGGAAAATGTTATTGCTATGGCTAAGGCACAAATATGTGACAGTAATCATTCGAAAGGAAGTTTAAAGTCATAGTGACAGTATGATCTGCAAGCATCCCACCAAAGATACTTGCTGTTGAACTGAAGGAATGGGAGATTATGAAAATACCCACTGTCCAAAGTCAGTGCTGAGTCGTAAAGAGGTCCCGGAGAAAATTCCATGGCAATGTGTTCCTGTGGGTGAATAGTAGAGATTGATGAGGGTTACGTTTTATTAATCACTGAAGAATCCCAACCGCGTACACAACATGTGCACTGAGTAAGAGCTGGGCGTGTGTATCAGGCTACTGAGTCAAAGAAATGCGGCTCTGGAAGGAACCTTTGTGTTCTTGTATTTCAATCCACACACATTTTTTTTAAAATTTTTACCAAGAACATGTATTGGCACATTGTATACATAATGATCATATTCAACATGGTTATTTTGTACCTGTACATGATATATCTTGGTTTCCCCCCCCTTCCCCATCCCTCCCTTCCGTTCCTCCACCCTTCCCTATTTGCAGCAGGTTTATTTACATTTTTCCCTTTCTCCTTTCTTTTCTTTTTCCCTTCCTTCTTTTCCCCCTTCTCCCTGTCTAGTTCTCCTGTCTTTTGATACTTTTTTTTTTTTACATAATATCTATTGTACCTCTTTGTCCTTATTTACACTTATAGTTTCTCATATCAGGGAAACAACTAAGTGTGTACTTATGAGTGACTGATTTATTTCACTTAAGAGTATGTTCTCAAGGTGCATCCATTTACCTACAAATGTCTCTAGTTTGTCCTTTTTTATGGCAGAGTAGTACTCCATTGTGTAGAAAAACCACATCTTCTCTAGCCATTGATTAGTTGTTGGGCATTTAGTTTGTTTCCAAGACTTAGCTATTACAAATTGTGTTGCTATGAACATGGTTGTGCATATTATCGCTATGATATGATGATTTTAATTCTTCTGGGAAGATACCAAGCAGAGGAATAGCTGGGTCAAATGGAACGTCTAGTTGTAATTTTTTGAGGAATCTCCACACCGATTTTCACAGTGGCTGGACCAATCTACATTCCCACCAATGGTGGAGGAAGGTACCTTTTTCCCCCTGCATCCCCACTGGTACTTGTTATTGGTTGATTTCTTGATAATAGCTTTTCTTTCTGGAGTGAGATGGTATCTTAGTGTTGTTTTGATTTGCATCTCTCAAATGACCAATGATGTTGAACACTTTTTCATATATTTGTTTGGTGTTTTTATATCTTCATCTGAGAAATGTTTATTCATTTCAGATGCCCATTTTTGGATTGGGTCTTTAAATTTGGGGGGTTTGATTTTTTTGAGATCTTTGTATATTCTAGATGTTAGACCTTTGTCTGAGGGGCAGCTGGCAACAATTTTTTCTCAACTGTGGGTTTTCACCCCGCTCTATTGGTGATTTCTTTTGCTGTGCAAAAGCCTTTTAATAGGATGTGGTCCCAAGCACTTATTCTTTGTATTGTTTCCCGTGCAGACTGGGTTCTGTTCACAAATTATTTCTAATCAGATGTTTTCTATAGCCTCATCCATCTGTTTTTTAACTTCTGCTGTTATCTTTTTTGAAAGTTTGAGTGTTTTCTGATTTCCTCTGTTTCATTGTCCTCTGGATTTGTTCTGGGTGGACTGGGAGGGGGGTCTCGGTTGTATTTTACTTCTGGCTCTTGTCACTTTCTTTGTGTCTGTAAGTATTTCCCGCCTTTTAGTTTCAGTGTTGAGTTTTATATTTTGTTTTTGGCAGGTTACTTGAAGACAAATATCAATGTTTTCCAAGGAGCAGTCTCTTCTTTCAGTTTCTTCTAGGTATATGTGGTTCTTGGCTTTTGTGTCTGTCTCAAAACCCTGGAATATTTAATGATTGTTATGCCAGATAATTGCAGTATTGCCATATGAGAAAGTACAATTGGTTGTAACCTGTAAACACCCTTGTTGCACTATTACATTAGCAATAGCAATAGCATTAATTACATTCATGTAATTGATCGAGTGTGGTAACTATTAGCTTTGTATCTTTAACCATAGGAACAAGGTCAACACAGTTATAAAGCAGAATCCAGTAGAAACCAGGAATTTGTATGTAGCGGGTTTCCTGTTAGTAAAGTGGTTTTTACCCTGTATGTAGGGGGGATTATGAGGGACAGGGAATGTTAGCGAGGTCAGTGAAGAGAGTTCTAGTCGATGCAAGGCTTAAGGATAAAAGGATGTTACTTATACTTTGAGAAACTTTTGTAGATAGTGTAGGAAGAGTGAAGGGTGGGAGTAGTGGGTCAAACCATATAGAATCTAGACAATATTCACTCATATGAAAAATGAAAGAGAAAACGAAAAGTAAAAAGAAAAACTAGAGCAGCTGGTTGAAGAAGATGAGAGAGAGAAAAGGGAGTAGAGAGAAGGAAAGATATTAGCAAGGCAGGAGTAAATAAAAGTAAAAACCTAAACAACAGCAACAAGAAAGAACAGGTAGAAAAGAGAACACATCAGACGGGTACCAGAATGAATAATAGAAAGAATAAAGAAAAGAAGAAACAAAACAAAATATATATATATATTGTTATACATACATACATATGTATGTGTAACTATATCTATATCTATATCTATCTATCTATCTATCTATCTATCTATCTAGTGTGATTTCACTGATGTCCACCATTTTGTGGAGGTGCACAGGCCAAAACTTGATTCTGTGCTTGTTAGCCCTATCGAGTCTGCAGTGGTTAGTGCTCTGTACTATGCTGATCCTGGCCTCCAGGAGTGGAGTCTAGGGGAGAGTTTTCAACCTGCAGCTCTCTAGGAGATCCTTGGTAGCCCGCCCACGTCTCCTTACTCTTTACGACTCTAAAACTTTCCTCAGTGGCGTGGGTATTGTTGGCTCTACTAGGTAGTGATAGCTTGGATAGAAGAAAGGGGTGGGGGGACTTTCCCACGTTACTTGAGTTTCACCTCCTGGTGCGTGGGCAGAGCCGGCACGGAGCAGTGGCAGCGTGCAGACTGGCCAGCTCAAACCTCCAAGTTTGTCCCACATACATTTTTAAAACTTTACATTATAGAAATTTTCAAACATATATGAACTTACTAGATAGAGTCTAGTAAATGAACTATCTGTATCCATCACCCAAAATTTTTTCTGCCTCATTTCGGGTACCCCACCAAACTGCCTAACACAAACGATATTTTTCCTGGAGTATTTTAAAGCAAAATCCAGATATGCCATCATACCCATAAATACTTCTGCATACATCTGATAAGGATTCTTTTAGCATATATGGCCACTGCACCATTATACTTAATAAAGTTACTGGTAATTGATTAGTATCCTCCACTACCCAATCTATATTTATAGTGTACTGATTGTCTGAGATTGTCTTTTAAAAATGATAGATTCAATTTTTTAGAGCAGAAAAATTTTACAGAAAAATTGAGGCAAAAGGCAAAACGTCCTCATGTACCCCCACAATACTCTTCTTCATATACATTAGTGAGATACATTTGTCACTGTTGAGTCAATATCTGTGTGTTACTATTAACTAGTCTATAGTTTACATTTTGCAATTTATTTAGACTTCTATTAGTACATGTTTGCAGTAAATAATGATTACATTCATTGTAGGGAATTGGTTCATGTACATAACACATTTCAATTCTCCCCCCCCCGTCTTCAACTGCCATTTTATTTTTCTAGCAGCAGATTCATTTATTTATAAGACCATATAAAGTTAATTATTGTCTATATAGATTGAAAAGCAGACTAGTAGGCCAAAGAATGTACAAAACATATAAGACAATTGTACTAAGTCAAGATACACTTTTTTTTTTAAGGTACACTTTTAGGTACATTGTCTGCACTGGATTATAATAATGTCTTTTTTCTTTTTAAAAAAATAATACCTTTTTTCTTCTCTCTCTTTTCCTATTATCTGTCTTTTATTTCATATAAGAGAAACTAGGCAATATTTAAGCTTCTTTGTCTTTTACTTCACTTAACGTTATATGGTGTCAAGGTCCATTCATTTTCATAAAAATGACTCAAGTTTATCCTTCTTTCTGGGAGAGTAGTACTCCATCATGTATAAATACTACATTTTCTTTATCTATTTATCTGCTGATGGGCATATAGGCTGCTTCCAAGATTTAGCTGTTGTGAATTGTGCTGCGATAAACATGGGCATACACACATCACTGTGAAATGATATCTTTAACCCTTTTAGGAGGATACCTAGAAGGGGAATACGTGAGTCAAAAGGAATTTCTATTTTTAGTTTTCGAGGAATCTCCCTACTGATTTCCATATTGGTTCTATCCGTTTACAGTCTCAGCAACAGTGGAGAAGGGTTCCTTTTTTCTTGTAGCATTTCCTTGCCAGCATTTGTTATCGGTCGATGTCTTGATGATAGCTGCTCTTTTGGAGTAAGATGGAATCTCACTGTTGTTTTAATTTACGCTTTTCAAATGGCCAGTGGTGTCGAACATTTTTTCATGTATTTTTTGGCCATTTGTACTTCTTCATCTGAGAAGTATCTGTTCATTTCCGGTGCCCATTTTTTAAGTGGGTCTTTAAATTTGGGGGGTATAGTCCACTCTTTGTATTGTTCATGCTCACACATTTGAGAAATGCATAATAATATGTATCTACCATTGCTGTGTCATGCATGTCATACAGAACAATTTCAGTGCTCAGAATCCCCTGTGTATCAACTCTTCATCCTGCCATCCTTCCCCCAGAGCCCCTGACAGCAACCGAACTTTTTACTCTCTTCTTGGTTTTGCATTTCTAGACTGCCATAGTTGTAATCATACAGTATGTAGCCTTTTTGGATTGGACTCTTTACCTTAGTAATATGCATTTAGGTGCCTCCATGTCTACTCACAGTCTGATACAGTGGTAGTGAACCTATGGCATGTGTGCCACAGTGGGCTGTTTGTATCACTGAAGGCTCTAAAAGGTTCCCCATCACTGCCTTGATACATCATTTACTCATTCCTCTATCACTGAGTTCTATTCTATTTTCTGGATATACCACAGAGTACTTGTCTATTTATGTATTGAAGGACCCTAGTTGTTTCCAGGTTTCCCTAAGTATGAGTAAAGCTGGTATAAGGATTTGTGTGTAGGGTTTTTTTCTTTTTTTGTGGTACTGGGAATCAAACCCAGGGGTTTCGTACTATTGAGCTACACCCCCAGTTCTTTTGTATTTTGAAATAGGGTTTTGCTGAGTTGCCCAGGGTGGCCTCAAACTTGCAGTCCTCTTGCTTCAGCCTCCCAGGTAGCCAGACTTATAGGACCTGCCAATGCTCCCAGCTTCATGTGTAGGTTTTGATGTGAACATAAATGTTTAGTTGGTTTGAGTCAACGCCGTAGACTGTGATTGCTGGATAACATGGTAAAACTTTAGTAAGAAACTGTCGAACTGTTTTCCAAAGTGGCTGTATCATTTTGCGATTAACCAGCAATAACTGAACATTCCTGTTGCTCAGAAATCTCTGCCAGCATTTGATATTGTTAATGTTGTGGATGTTTAGCCTTTTTTATTTTATAAGTGTATATATAGGTGTGTACGTCCTCGATGTTTTAGTTTGCAACTCCCTAATGTCATATGTGCAATGTTAGCCATCTTTTCATATGCTTATTCGCCATCTGTATATCTTCTCCGGTGAGCTCTCTGTCTGGGTTTTTGTCATTCATAAATTGGTAGTTTTCATATTGCTGAGTTTTAACAGTTTGTATATTTTGGATGCCTGTCAATTATCAGATACTTTTTATAAAGATTTTCTCCCAGGCTGTACCTTCTCTTTTTTAAAAATTTATTTTATTGGTACATGTTTGCAATTCATGCACTTCACAGTTACCTTGTGCAGTAGTTACATGTACATAGTACAGGTTTTTTTTCCTAATCCTCTTCCCCTTCCTTCCCATTTCTGCCTCCTCCTCTGATTCCTCTATTACCTTTTGCATACTTATTGATTTTTAGTTTTCTTAGCTCATATTATGGCATATGTTTACACTGAGTGGAGTTATTAGGATCCTGTACATGGCACATCTTTGTTCCTCTCACTTCCCCTTATCCTACTCCTTATAGCTTGTCCTTGCTTCCTTGGACCACTTCCCTATTGGACGTGATCTGTCTCTGGTCCATTTCTATCCATCCCTTTATCATTTTCTTTGCTTATACTTCACCTGACTCAAATGAGAGATACCATATGGTGTTTAAGCTTGTGTGTCTGATTTATTTAACTTAACATTTTCCAGGTGCATCCATTTTCCTGCAAATACCTCAAATCTGTCATTCTTTATAGCAGAATAGTATCCCATTATACATAGATACCATATTTTGTTTATCCAGTCATCTCTTGGTGGGTACACAGACTGCTTCCAGGATTTAGCTATTATGAATTGTGCTGCTATAAATGTTGGTATGCATGTGTCACTGTAGTATGAAGACTTAAGCTCTTTGGGGAAGATACCTTGCAGAAGAATAGCTGGATCAAGTGGAATTTCTAATTTCAGTTCTTTGAGAAATCTCCCTACTGATTTCCATAATGGTTATGCTAGTTTACATTTCCACCAACAATGCAGGGGGGTTTCTTTTTCACCACAGCCATGCCAGCATTTGTTATTGTTTGATTTCCTAATGATTGCCATTCTTTCTGGACTGAGATGGAATCTTAGCATTGTTTTAATTTGTGTTTCTCTAATGGCCAGAGATGTTGAACATTTTTTCATATATTTCTTAACCTATTGTATTTCTTCCTCTCCAAAGTGTCTATTCATTTCTCTAGCCCATTTCTTGACTAGGTGTTTAATTTTAGGTGGTTTAATTTTTTTGAGTTCTTTATATATTCTAGATATTAGTCCTCTGTCTGAGGAGTAGCTGGCAAAATTTTTTCCCTTCTGTAGGTTGTCTGTTCACTCTACTGATTGTTTTTTTTGCTGTACAGAAGCTTTTTCATATGATATAATCCCATTTGTTGATTCTTGCTATTTCTTGTGCAAATGAGGTTCTGTTTAGAAATCTTTTCCTACACCTATGTCTTCAAGTGTTTTACGTTTTTTATTTTCCAGTAGGTTGAATGTTTCTTTGTTAATGTTTAGATCTTTGATCCATTTTGATTTTAATTTAATACATGATGAGAGATCAGGGTCCAGTTTCATTCTTCGACAGATAACCAGTTTTCACAACAGCTCTTATTCAATAGGCTATCTTTCATCCGGTGTATGCTTTTGCACCCTTTGTAAAAGATCAAATAATTGAATACATCTGGGGAGGTTTCTGTGTCTTGTATTCTGTTCTATTGATCCATGTGTCTGTTTTTCTTCCAGTACCATGTCATTTTAATTAATATTGCTTTGTAATAAAGCTTGAAGTCTAGTATTGCTATGCCACCTGCTTTACTCTTATTGCCCCAAATTACTTTTGCTTTTCAGAGTCTTTTCTGGTTCCATATGTATTTTAGGAGTGCTTTTTCTAGATATATCAAGTATACTCTTGGTATTTTGATTGGGACTGCATTGAATCTGTGTAACAGTTTTGAAAGTATGGCCATTTTGATAGTATTTGTTCTGCCTATCCAAGAGCAAGGGGCATCTTTCCATTTTCTGATGTCTTATTCAGTCTCCTTCTTCAGAGTACTATAGTTTTCTTTGCAGAGGTCTTTCACTTCCTTAGTGAGGTTAATTCCTAGGTATTTCATTTTTCTTTAAGCAAGTATGAATAGTATTGTTTTCAGAATTTCCTTCTCATCCTGTTCATTGTTGGTATACATAAATTCTAATGATTTTCTATATGTTGGTCTTCTATCCTGGTAAATTGCTGAAATTGATTATTAATTCTAAGAGTTTCTTTGGTGGACTTCTTTGGGTCTTCAATGTAGAGTATCATGTCATCTGCAAATGATAATTTGAATCCATCTTTTCCTATATGTGCCCCTTTTATTTCTTTCTTCTGCCTAATTGCTCTGGCTAATGTATCAGGTACTGTGTTGAATAACAGAGGTGACAGTGGACATCCTGGTCTTGTTCCTGATTTTAGAGGGAATGCTTTTAGTTTTCCCCCATTTAGTATGATGTTGGCTATTGGTTTGTCTTAAATAGCCTACATCATATTCACGTATGGCCCTTCTATGCCTGTTTTCTTCAGGGTTTTTACCATGAAGGGGTGTTGGATCTTGTTGAAGGCCTTCTCTGCATCTATTGACATTACCGTGTCATGTTTTACTTTTCTCCTGTTTATGCGATGTATTACATTTATAGACTTATGTATGTTGAACCGTCCTTGCATCTCTGGAATAAAACCCACTTGATCATGATGTATGATCTTTTTGGTAATGTGCTGCATTCTATTCACTAATATCTTGCTGAAGATTTTTACATCTATATTCATTAAAGTGATTGGCCTGTAGTTCTCTTTTTTAGTTGGATCTTTGTTTGGTTTTGGGATCAAGGTGGTAGCGGCTTCCATAAGTGAATTTGGGAGCACTCCATCCTTTTCCATTTCTTTGAAGAGTTTGAGGAGTATTGGTGACATTACATCCTTAAAGCTTTTGTAGAATTCAGCTGTGAGTCCATCAGGTCTTGGGCTTTTTTTAGTTGGTAGATTCTTTATTACTAAATCAATTCCATTGCTTGTTATTCGGCTGTTAAGCATATTTCTGTCTTCCTGATTTACTTTTGTTAGTTTGTATGTATCTAGGAATCTGTCCATTTCTTCGAAATTTGCTAATTTGTTGGAATATAATGTTTCAAAGTAGTTACTGTCTTCTTGTTTCCACGGTGTCTCTTGTGATTTCACCATTGTCATTTCTAATTGCATTGATATGCGTTTTTCTCTCTTTCTCTTGATGAGTCTTGCTGAGGCTTGTATATTTTATTTAGTCTTTCAAACAACCAGCTCTTTGATTCATTGATTTTTTTTTTGTTTACAATTTTTTAGTTTCAATTTCATTGATTTCTGCTCTCATCTTTATAGTCTCCCTCCTTAATTTCTGTTTGGGGCTGGTTTGTTGTTTCTGAAGTATCTTAAGGTTTTTCATAATGTTATTTATTTGAGACTGCTCTGTTTTCCTAATGTGATCATTGATTGTGATGAATTTTCCTCCAGTATTCTGTATATATGTGTATCATATATATATGTGTGTATATATATATAGACACACACACACACATATATATGCTTATAAATGTTATCTCTTCCTGTTGAATTGTTCCTTTAGTATATAGTGACTTTCTTTGTCTCTTGTAATCAGTTTAAGCTTCAAGTTTACCATGTCTGATATTAAAATTGCTATGCCTGCTTGTTTTGGGGGTTCTGGTGCATGGAGTGTTATTTTCCATCTTTTCATTAAGTTATGAATATCTTTTTGCATTAGATGAATTTCTTGAATGGAACAGATTGTTGCATTCTTTTTTTTGATCTAGTTTGACAGTCTGTGACTTTGGAGAGTTGAGGTCGTTAAGATTGAGAGATATTAGTGAGACATGTTGGTTGTTTACTATCATTACCTTTGTCACCTGTTGGTTAATGATTTACTTTACTTTTCCTGGTGTTTTTGTGGTTGTTTATCCACTGATTTTAGTATTGTCCTCTGTGTTTAAATGTGTCCAATTTATTGTTTCTGTCAAGAATATTCTTGAGTATTTTCTCTAGAGCTGGTTTAGCACTCATGCATCTTCTGAGTTGGTGTTTTTTGTGGAAATACCTCATTTCTCCATCTATTTTGAAGGATAGCTTTGCTGGTCAAGTGAATCTGGGTTGGAAGTTATTTGCTCTAGGGGTTTGAAATACTTCACTCTAACCTCTTCTGGCCTTCAGAGTTTGTGGTGAGAAGTGTGCTGTGATTCTAATTGATTTACCTTTATATGTGATTTTTTTGTTTTTCTCTTGCTGCCTTTAAAATTCTGGGATTTTTTTTTTTTTGCTGAATATCTGGAAATTTAATGAAATTATGCCTTGGTGCTCTTCTCCTGTCATTGTAGTTGTTTGGAGTTCTATAAGCATCATTTACTTGTATTTTAAAACCTTTTCTTATATTTGGGAAGTTTGCTTCCATAATTTCTGTAAGCTGTTGGTGAAACTATCTGTACAATCTTCTAGATTTTCTGTAACTTCAGTTAGCCCTAGGTTGTTCTGTTGTCATGTAGTAGCTGCTGGATAATCTTCTCTTGTATTCTTATTTTCTTTTTCACTTCTTTGAGCTCTTAATCATAGTTCACTGTTTTGTCCTTAGTATCAGACAGTCTGTCTTCACATTGGTCGTTTCTGCAATGTATGCATCCTATATTGTTTTCTATTTCAGGTATTTTCGTCTGACATCTTTTCAAGGATTCCATATCCTTGTTCAATCTGTCGTTCAAATTTTGAACTGTTTTGCTCTGCATATCCAGGTTTTTACTTATTTCTGTATAATTTCCCATGGGCATATTGAATGTTAATTGCTGCAAACTTTTGGTTCATTTCCTCTTTGAATTCTTCTATTTTCTTTATCTCTTCTATGAACTTTTTATAGTAGATTTCTGCTATCTGGTATTTGTTTTCTTCTCCCTTTGTAATCCCTTGCTCTGTCGTGGGAGATTCAGGGATCATAGGAGGTCTTCTGCTTCCTTGTTTCCCATTCTCCTGCTTATATCTGTGTTTATTTGTTCATCTGTCTATGTATATCTTAATATGTATCTTTACATGTGTTCCCTCTTTTTTCTCCTCCTTTTTTTGGGGATGTTATTGCAGGTTGGGGGATATAGAAGGGAGGAGGGTATGTGGTTACATGGAGATTTTTAGTAGGATGTTGCCTCTCTGTGAATAATTTTCAGCTTTGTGTGTCCAGTTCTAGTATTTACTCTTTTACTTTAAGTGGTTCTGACTCTGTTCCTATCTTTTGCTGCAAGAATTGCTTCAATTTATTACAGCATCCACAGAATCATTCTTACAACATTTCTATATGATAGTCCTTGCAGTTACTCTTCCCCACTTTGTGTATTCTCTAGATGAGACAACCTAGACACCTATTAAATCAGAGCCAATGAAATCACAGACATACAAGGGTAACTGCCTAATATATACATGAAACCATAAAAGAACATAACCCCACATTACTAAATAACTCAAGAAACATACAAAACCTTAAACCAGTAAGATGTCTGATGAGAATACAGGTTAGATATCCCAATGATCCATTTGAATGTGTGATTCCCAAGTAGCTTCAGAGAGGCTGAGTGTTCACACCCCCATTACTCCTATGATCCCTCCATTGCAAAACTGGAGTTAACTCAGATTCAGGACCTCTTTCTGCCAGATTGCAGGGTTTTTGCAGCATTTGATCCAGTCTGAGTTCTTGGGTGTGATGGTGGATTTGGAACTCTTGGGTGTGATGGTGGGTTTGGCACACAAGTTCACTGTCATTAAATTATCCACTGAGTTGGAATTATTCCTATGCAGTCAATTCAGTGGCAGCAGTAAGAGACTAATCCATTTCTCTGGAGTCTATCAGAGCTAGTTGAGAAATAACATACCGTAAGCCCCTGTTTTGGGTCTCCCTTTGGCAGTGGGAACACGCTGCCAACATGAGCCTCCAAACCTGGATAACTCAGGCTGAATGTGGTGTCTGATTACAGTTCCTGGCTCTGTGATCACCAGTCCCTGCCTTTCAGTGGGATTCACCCTAATCTGTTCTCCAGCTGCCAATAGTGACTATCTTTCCCTCATCTACTCTGGGACCTTGACAGTATGAAGCCACCAGTGGGCCGGTCTGTGATTAAAGTTCAAACTCCCAGCCCTTTCTCACAGTGTCTTCCCTGCCTGCACTTACACTGTGTGGCTATGTCCTGGGGTGCTTGCAATGCAGAGACTCACCATCTGTTACCACTGGATGGTCGCTCAGGATTCAGACACTCGTGTTTTCCTGCTGTTCCCCAACTCAAGACTTTATATACCTTGTCCTGGAGAAGCCGAGCTGCTGGAACTCACTTCTCTGCCATCTTGTCCTCTCTCCTCTGTGATTCTTGGTGATGTTCTGAGTCTCTCCAATGTGGCTCCTCTACTCAGCCATGTTGGATCTTCCAACTCATTCCTTCTCAGTGGATCCTACCTCAGCTTCTTTGCTGTGAATCTTCCTCTAGTCAGCCGTGTTGAATCTCCTGTTCCAGACTTTTGCCTTGTCCAGGAACAGATCTGTTGTTTGGCTGGCACTTCTGCTGTCCCATGTAGAGGAGACACAAGGCAGAACCTGCTCACAGTTGGCGGTGGTTTAGCTGAGCCATGGATTCCATAGCTGTGGAGTTGGTCAGGGACCTGCCGGCGGGTCTGAGCATTCTGCTGGGGCCATGAGTCCGAGCCGCCTCGTCTTTTTATTATCTGAGTAGTGGCTTTTGTAGAGTATAAGTTTTCAATTTTAATAGAATCCTGCTTGTCCAGTTTTACTTTTGTGAATCATACTTTTGATGTTTCACCTTAAAACTCATCATCAATCCCGAGGTCACCTATATTTTCTTCCATGTAATCCTCTGTGGTTTTATAGTTTATGTTTTACATTTTGGTCTTTGGTCAATTTTGAGTAAATTTTTATGAAAAGTGTAAAGGTTTTGCTTACAATGTTTTGCATATGGATGTTTATTTTCTCCAGCATCATTTGTTGAAAACATCTTCTTTTTCAGTTGAATTTCCCCTGTTCCTCTGTCAAGGATTAGTTGACTATTTGTGTGAGCCTCTATCTGGGCTGTCTACTCTGTTTCCTTGATCTCCTTTCTCTATTTTTTTCATCAGTATTGTACTTCCTGGATTACCAAAGCTTCATAGTAAGTTTTGAAGTCAAGAAGTGTAGGTCTTCTGACTGTGTTTTTTTCCTCTAGTTTTCTACTATTTGGGGTCTTTTATCTTTGCATAATAAACTGTACTATTAGTTTGTTGGTATCCACAAAATAACTTTCTGAGGTTTCACTGGAATTGAGTTGAATCTATAGATCAAATTGGGAAGATCTCACATAATGACAATTTTGGGTCTTCCTGTGTATGCACATATAATAGTTCTTCATTTATTTAGCTCTGATTTCTTTCATCAAGGTTTTATACCTATCCTCATATAGATCTTGCATATATTATGTTAGACTTCTGTGTAACTAGTTATTTTGGTGCTAATGTTCATGGCATTGTGCTTTTAATGTCAAATTCCAATTGCTTATTATGGGACTATGAGAAAGCAATTGGTTTTTGTATATTAATTATGTATCCTGCAATCTTGCTATAATCGCTTTTTAGTTCCGGAAGATTTTTATTGATTTTGTAGGATTTTTAACAGAAAGTGTTATTTCTTCCTTTCTAATCTGTATAGCTTTCATTACTTTTAGTTGTCTTCTTGTATTATCTAGGACTTCCAGTTGAAAAGGAGTGGTAAGAGGAGACCTCCTTGCCAAGTTCCCAGTGTTAGTGGAAAAGCTGTGGGTTTCTCACCATTAAGTATGATGTTAGCTGTAAGTTTTTTTGTAGATGTTCTTTATTGAGAGAGTTCTCCTTTATTTCTAGTTTTCTTGAGTTTTTATCATGAATAGGTATTATATTTTGTCAAATGCCTTTTCTTTATCTGCAGATAGGATCACATGACCTTTTTTTAGCCTGTTGATATGATAGACTACATTGATTGGGGGGGGCAGTGCTGGGGATCGAATTTAAGGCCTTGCGCTTCCTGGGCAGGTGCCCTACCACTGAGCTAAATCCCCAGCTCCACATTGAGTTTTGAATGTTAAACCAACCCTTCATATTAGAATAAACTCCACCTGAGTATGACATGTAATTTTTTATGCCTTGCTGGATTCAGTTGCTAATATTTTGTTTTGCCTATAATTTTTTGTACCTATATTTATGGGAAAGAATGGTGTATAATTTTCTTTTCTTGTAATGCCTCTCCAGCTATCATTTTATAGCTCAGGTCACTCATTTTTAGGCAAACTGATTTACTTAGTGTTATCTAACCAGTTTGTAAATTATAAGCATTTACTATATTTACCTATATGTCATTACAGGCACTGTTCTAAGCACTTTATCCATATTAACTCAATTAACCCTCGCAAGAAAACCTGTAAGGTTGATGGTGTTAGCATGTTCATTTTAGAGGAAGAAGCTGAGGAATAGACAGGGCAACTAACTTCCTTAAAGCCACATTGCTATTTAATTTCAGAGAGTAGATTTGGATTTAGGTAATTTGAGTCTTATGTTAGTCTTGATTATTCTTAGCCAGTGAAGAGACATTACCATTGCATGTGGGATGGTGTGGATGTGCCATTTCTTGGGCCTGTCTGTAAACTGTTCTAGGAGGCTCATGCCCCAGGGCAATTTCCTTTCTAGTAATCTCTTGTATTTTCCTTCCATGATCTCTTGTGCTTCCTTACAAAAATAGAAAGCTAGTCATTTCCTCTTGTAGCTGCCCGACTTCATAAAAACGTAGGATCTCTGGGCATGAGAACTGTAGAGGCTTGCAGTTAAATCTACTAGGGCAGGATGGACCACACCTGTAATGCTGGCACCCTGGGAGGCTGAGGCAAGAGGGTTGCAAATTTGATCTCAGCTCGGGCAGTTTAGTGACTTAGCAACAGCCTTTCTCAAATTTAAAAAACTAAAAAGGTCTGAGGGTATAGCTCAGTGCAAAGGCCCTGACTTCAGTCAACAGTAGTGATTAAAAAAAAAAAAAGAAAAGATTACCAAAGTAAAAGTATCTAACACAAAAGTAAATAACTTGAAGGGATAACCCTGCAAGGGTGGTAGTCACAGAGTTTAGTATTATAGATAGCAGTGACTTGAGAATTACATGTCTATTTGATTCCTTAGCAGCTTTTGGCCTCTTTATATAATTTGGAAAGAATTAAATGTACCTGTTAGGAGAGTACTTGGTTTGATGTTCTGGCTAGTCAAGCAAAGTTCAAAATTTTCTATTCCTCATTCTTATAAACCCTCTTTTTGATGATATCTAGGGAAAAGAGCACATGTTTTGCCATAGTAGTTAATCCCTGTGTACAATGATTTAAAAGTCAAATTATTATTATTTCTCCTCTTCTTCCTTCTTCTCCCCCATCTTCCTCCTCCCCCTCTACTTCCTCTTCCTCCCCCTTCTTCCTCTTTCTCCTCTTCCCTTCCCTTCTCTTCTTGCATTGCTGAGGCCTGAACCCCAGATTTTGTACATGGTAGACATATGCTGTATCACTGAACTGTACCCCCAGCCTTAAACTATTGTTTTTATCTAATCAATGCCTGCTGCTTATTACTTGGGTCCCTGAGTTGTATCTGTTCTTGGAATAAACAAATCTTTTTTTTTTTTGCTAGTTTTGGGCTTCTGATATATTCATTTCAAAAAAGTCAAACAAAATCAATGAGCATATTAATAAAAGAAAACCAGATAAAATCTGCTTTGCTGAGAGATGGAGAAATGCAGTAGGAAACCTAGAAGCAGCTCTGAAATTTATATACATACATATATGTGTGTGTGTGCATATATATATATATATATATATGAGACTATATATATGACATACTAACTTACCCATTTAGGTTGTACAAGTCAATGGCTTTTAGTACATTTTACAGGATTGTAAAACCGTCACCAAAATCAATTTAAAAACATTTCATTACCCCCCAAAAAAGGCCTGTAATGACTGTAATATAATGCCTCCCTCGCCTCCCCTTCCCTCCCCTTTCCTTTCTTTTGTGGTACTGGGTATTGAACCCAGGGCTTCATACAGAGCTACATCTCCAGCCCTTTAAAAATAATTTTCAAAAAAATTTTTTTGACACAGGGTCTTGCCAAGTTGCCTATGGTTGGCCTTGAACTCGTGACCCTCATGCCTCTGCCTCTCAGCTTTCTGAGGTTACAAGTGTGTGTCACCCTGCCTGCCTCCTAAAACATGACTTTCAAAATGACCCAGAAAAGAATTATATTGATCTTGTACCTTGGTCTCAAAGCTAGTCTAAAAAAAAAAGATGTCTTTTCCGTTTTGTTTTCTTGTGCTGGGGATGGAATCCAAAGCTTTGTAGGTACTAGGCAAGCACTCTGCTACCTAGCTACACCCCAGCTCCTATTTTCTTAAAACAATATTTAATTTTGAAAGAATCTGCATCTTTCTTCCTGCCCAAGATAGCCTGCTACCAAATATGAACAGGATACGGAGAGATTAAGCCACATTTATCAGCCCAAAATTCAGATTGTCAAATATCTGGATTATGTTCATTCAGGTTTTATTGGTCTACATTCCATGGCAGACATTAATCTATCACATTGGTCAGATATATGTTATCCCCACTTCTGCCCTGTGCAGTATCCTTTATTGGTTCCTTAAAGTGAATCCATTTTTCCTAGAGAGATCCTATATGGAGTCAACAGGAATTCTGACACACAAAGATTTTTCTTGGTCTCTGCATTTCAAGAGGAAGTTCTGCTAGTCACAGTCATACAAAATGTGAAACTATTCATCATCTATAAATACCGGAGTTCTTCCAGGTGGAGTAAATACAGGCTGAATAATCTGTAGGGAAACCAGCTTCTTCAGTTAGATTCTCCATGATGCTGATGACTTGAGTATACCCTCCTGGACCCACCAGTTTTTATGTGTGCTGCCTCAGAGTGTGTGCCCATATCAGCTGAGGGCTTGGCTGGAGGGCTTGGCTGGAGCTAGCAAGTATAAGAGATGAGGACAGCCTTAAGGTGACACAGGCAGTGGGAGGTATGACAGGAATTTGAACTGTAATTCTAGAGTTCTGCCTTATCATGGCTTTTCAAACACTGTTCAGCAGTGCCTTGTCTGGAGACATTATTGGTGCCTAAGATCGTAGTAATGCTGTTTTGTCAACATTGATAGATTAAGTTTGCTTAAATAACTGTGCAGCTGTGGATTCAAATGTTGTATCAGTGAATGAGAAACTTCAGTCTTTGAAATAATGTACTTTCTGTGACTGTTTGGATTTCAACATCTGTTTTGCTGATTCATCATCACTATAGTCTGGGATATTAGCTCAGTAATATTGAAAGATCTGGCTGCATGTTTGCTTTCATATAAACTTTTCATAAGACTATATTTTAGGAATATAAAGGGCTTATTATATGCCGTATGGTATTGCCACTGGACTCAAGTGCGCCTGCTTGCTGCTTGAAAGCTAATATGCAGGAGATAAGAGTTGGTGGAAAGGAAATCAGGTTAATTCAAGCACCCTAAGAAGATGAGGGGAGCTACTGACCCCTAAAAATACCATGTTAGAGACTTCAGGTATGTGATAAAAGAGTTTTATAGGGAAGGAAAGTCTTACAGGGGACACTGAGTAGGATGACTACATACTGGGTCATCGTCCATGGTGCACTTGGCATATGTGTACGTGTGTGTGTCCCTGCACATCATAATAATCACAACGGAACAGAACTTCTTGAGGGCTCATTCCTGTACTTTTTTAGACAAACATTATTACTTTTCTGAAGTTAAACATCACAGCAGTTTCCATCCATTGTGTTAGTTGATTCACAGAATTAAAGAATAAGGAGGGCCATTATACTCTGTGATGTTACCTGAAGCTCACTAGATATACTGTGTTCTGTAAGTCTAAAGAAATATTATTTAGTATCTGACACCTTAGTCATCTATGTTCAGATTTTCTTTAAAGTTTAGAATACTGGGCAAAGAGTGTGATGTAAGGGCAACTTGCAGTGTTGGGCCACTGTTGGTTACAGTATAGCTGTGTTAAGTGTATGATAAAAGAATTATGGATGTTGTAATGGGGAAGTTAAACAATGACAGTCATTAGAGTAGAATGGAATCTTGCAAATGATTTAGTATGAGAAGGAATTACAAGGCATTATTGTTTATTATTTGATGTTATCTGTTGTAATAATCTGAAAAGGAATACATAATTTATTTTTAAGTAGGAAACAAGCAAATGTGATTTTTATACTTCAAATGAATGGATTTTATGACAGATGACAAACGTATATCCTGTAAGCCTACACGTAATCTCCCTGTTACTCGGATTTTTTGTATATCTTTTTAATATAGAAACTTTCCATTCCCTTTATGGGCAACCCTCTCTCTTGTTATTCACAAAGAATCGAGAAGTTCTTTCTGCACTCTGGTGTTGTTGTTTTCTATAACTGCCATAGTTCCTATAGTTTTCTATAACTAGAAGTTCCTAAAACGTACTTTATCTAAATGTGTTTTATATATTTGCAGTGCTGGAGATCGAACCCAGAGTCTCACTGTGAAATGCTAGGAAGCACTCACCTCTGAGCTCCACCCCATCCCTTCTCTAGATTTGTTTTAAAGCCATGTCTAGTTCTGACATTGGAAGGACTTTATTTTTATTTTTACTGTTTTTTGAGACAGGGTCTCACTATGTAGTTCAGACTGGGCTTGAACTGGCTGTGTAGCCCAGGCTGGCCTCAAACTCATGGCGATCCTCCTGCCTCAGCCCCCTGATGGCTGGGATTGCAGGTATACACTACCACGTCTGGCCTGGAAGGACTTTATGAAAGGTTTTGTGTTTTAGTTTCACCAAAGCCTCCCAAGGAAACCTAAGTTGCTTTCGGTTCTAGGCCTGATATTTATTTTAATGAGTAAATGTTTTCTCATAGCTGGGGCAGGGGGAGCATCTAGGCCTTGTCCTTGTACTTTTGCCAATAAATACTCACTTTGTCATTGTAGTCTTGGTGATATTATTTCTTTACGTAGAGGTTGAAGCTGAGCAGAGATGTGTGTATAGCAAATTGGTGAGCTTTTGGACCAAAGTACTTTCAGCCTGATAATTTCCATCAAATAATGATGTGTTTTGGGGAAGGGTTTGTATTTTTTCCATTTTTGGGGAAGAGGCAGTGCTGAGGATTTAACTGCTGAGCTGTATCCCCAACTCATTAATTATTATGCAATAAAGACTGCTAAAGGTGTTTTTCAGGAAGTAGCTATTAAATTTTATTAACAGGGAAAGTTACTCTTAGGAATGAAATTAGTATATTTTTTGAAAAGTTCCTGTTTCAGCTTCTTAAGGGGGTTTTGCCTTATGGATGTATATTTATTTATTTACTTATTTATAGTGTTGAGAGTGAACCCATGCTAGGCAAGTGCTCTACCACTGAGCTACAGCCCCAGCCCCAGCCACATTTCTTTGGTGACTGCCATGAGGCCCTGTGTTCCATCCAGAGGATGGAGAGCTGTTGTGACCCCTGTGCCAAGCTACAGCTAGCATGTGACCTAATGGGAGAGACAGGCACATTCACCACTAGCCAGACCGTGTTGAGTGAACCCAATTTGAAATAATATGCACCACGAATAGCAATGTACATATAGAATGAAATATTTTAAATTGAGCCTAGTTCCTATTTTCTGGCACATCAAGTACTATCTACACATATATTGAAATTTTGTGATTTTTTTTTTTGGATGCTAGGGATGAAATTTTGTGATTTTAAGAGAACCCCTGAGTTTACATTCAGTGGTGAGGTGAGAGGAAACAATACTAGTGATTTCCATGATTCTTTTGTTTTTTCTGTCCCCTGACATTTTCATGGGGTAGAATCTGGTTAAAGGAATACCAAAAGACTTTCTGAAAGATAAGAAGTCACTAAAAGATAATATGTGGTCTCAGGGACCTGAGAATATGGCAGCATTCATTCATCCTATATCCTGTTAACACTCAGCATGCCAAAGTCTCTTCCTACCATGAATAAGATGATTTGGTTATTCTTGGTTCATAAAAGTTTTCATAGGTTGAAACTTTGATTTCTTTGTGTGGCAGTCAAAGCTCTTCCCAGTTTGTTATTTCTTTTTAATACTTGTCCACTCTTATCTCTTTCTTCTCTCTACACCCTCCACTTGCCAACTGTTGGAAGTGCTGAGAATATTTCTAATTTTTTTCCTAGATTCCTTGTCTGTTTATCTGCTATTTTCTCTGCCTGGGTTTTCTTGCTCCTTTCTCAGCTGGGTGAGCATTGCCTCATTATCTAAAAGTCACACCCAAATAGCTCTCGTTCTTTTCTGAAGCCTTTCCTATGCCCAAACAGTTGCTCTCTTGTTTGTCTTTGTAGCCCTAGTGGCGATCCGAATGCCTGCTGCAAAATAGGTGCCGAGTAAACATTTTGCGTGAGATTTATTCTTTTTTCCCCATAGTAGTAATCACTCCATATGCTTTCTAAGAAAAAATGGAAACTACACAAGTGTGTAAATAAGAAAGTAATGATGGCACATGGTCTTACTCAAAGTGACACCTCAAGTTGTCAAATGGCCCCAAGCTGAACTTTCCACTACTCAGACAGCAAAGTTTGAAAATATACTGCTGGGTGTTTGTAACTTTGCTCGATAGTTGAATGGAAGATATGATTTGAAAAACCTGTATGGGTCAGAGTGAGTCACACATCGCATCTGCTGTGGACACAAAGGGGTGACACTTCAGTTTAAGCATTGCTCTTGTCCAAACAATATATAGTTTGTGCGAGTGTGTTAAAACATACATCATGGCACCTTTTTGTGCTTTATTTGCATAAAATATCGAAACTGCAGCTCCAAAGAAAGCCAGTGATAACAGCAGTAAAACTAAGAGGGAAATTGTGAGAATTGCGATAGAGTTAAAGAAAGCAGTCATTGTGAAATGTGTTAAAGTCCTGGAAAAATGGATTTATAAGTATAATTTTGGGTCCTCCAAACCAATTATTTGGTTTTCCATTATTTCTTATGGAAAAAATATGTTCAATTCTCAAACTTTTTGGTGTTTGTACATGAATTTGGAACGAATGGAGTTCGTTCAACAACCAAGGTATCACTGCAGTTTCTTTCAGTCTTTTTTCCCAACGTATCACATATTTTGTATAGTTGAGATTATTTCATTACCAAATTGCCCCATTTATTGTTTCCTTTCAAGTTCACGTTCCATGATTCCCCTAATGGGCTCCTCGCCCTGGCCATGTTCATGTCCTTGCTATCATTCCCCTTCTCCCCATCTTCACTTTCACACTTGCCAGTTCCCACCTCAAGTGCTAATTAGATGCTTTTCTTTCTGCCAGTTGTGCCCTCTACCTTCACTAACTTTGCTTTTCTTTTAAATTTGTCATGGAACCAATATTCATAATAAGTTTTGCATGATTCAGTCTACTTGCTTCTTTTTTTAATTTTTATTTTAATGGTACATTTTTGATGTACACATTGATAACATTCATCATTGGGGATTTGTACCTGTACATGATATACCTTGTTGCTTCTTTTTTTCCCCTTCCTCTCTCCTCACCCCTATACTTGCTTCTTTAGCTTGGTACCCAAACACTGATGGAGATTAAATTTGGATATTTAACCTGGAAGAAATCTTGGGGAAGCCAGTCCTCCCCTTTCTTTTTCAGATAATGCATGTGCTTGGCACATAGTAGGTGTTTAGGACATGTTAGTGTCCTCTCTGCTTCTGGGCTCTTGTTCTCACCGATGGCAACTGGTGGTAAATGGTGGCATTGAGACGAGACTCCGAGCCTACTGATTGATGTATTCCCTTACAGGTTGCTCTCTTAAACCATCATTTGGTTGCTGATGACTTTTGTTTTCAGAATCCATGACTTTTTTCTCTTGCTAAAATTCCTTGCAGCAAGCCAGGCGGAGTGGCGCACACCTATAATCTCAGCACATTGGGAGGCGGAGGCAAGAGCATCACAAGTTTGAGCCCATCTTGGGCAATTGAGTGATTTAGTGAGACCCTACCTCAAAATACAAAATAAAAAAAAATCATATGGCTATGTGTAACTCATTGTGGAAATCAGCATGGAGATTTCTCAAGAAACTACAACTAGAGGTTCCATTCGACCCAGCTATTCCTCTGCTTGGTATCTTCCTAGAAGAATTGAAAACATCATACCACAGCAATATATGCACAACCATGTTCACAGCAACACAATTTGTAATAGCTAAGTCTTGGAAACCCAGATGCCCAGCAACTACTGAATGGTTAAAGAAGATGTGGTTTTTTAATATAATGGAGTACTACTCTGCCATAAAAAGGATAAACTTGAAACATTTATAGGTAAATGGATGCACCTCGAGAACATATTCTTAAGTGAAATAAATCAGACATGACTACATATTGAATTGTTTCTCTGATATGTGAAACCATAAGTGTAAATAAGGACAGAAAGGTATAATAGATATTGTGAAAAAGAAAGACAGTGTTCAAATGGGAATAGAACTAGAGAGGGAAGAGAGGGAAAGGAAAGAAGGGAAAGAGAAATGAAAAGAAAAAGAAAAAAATGGAAAATGTAAATAAAGTTATTGTAAATAAGGAGGGGGGGAGTGGAAAGGAGGTCTGGGGAAGGAGGGGAAACCAAGATATATCATGTACAGGTACAAACTAACTATGATGAATGTGATCATTATGTTTATCTACAATGTAGCAATACGTGTTCTTGGTAAAAACTTGAAAAAAGGTGCTTTGGTTTCTTATACCCTACTTCTGTGTTGTGCACACACATGAGAAAGTGTTACAAGGCAGTTAAACAAATTGAATTATTTTCCCAGGAGACAGTTTGGTCTCTGGAGCTAAACCAAGATTATTATATTTCTGACTTTTTATGATGAGCACATTTTGGAATACAGCATAATGTTTTGGGTAATCCCAGCATACCGTACTTTGGAGAAAGCAGCTATGGTTGGTGGAAAGAGTTCTGGCCAGAAAATAAGTCTTTGTCCTCCCAGTAAATCACTGTGGACTTTCACCCCCCACCCCCAGCCTCTGATTCTCTTTATGTAAAATTAGAGATTACAGTGGTTCTTTTCACTCTTAGTATCCTTTTGAAGTAAACATTTGCTATATTCCAGGAGACTCTCTCATTCTCTCTGTACTGCCTAGACTTTGAGGTGAGGCATTCCTGGGCTTGAACCCAGGGCCTCGTCCATGCCGGGCAAGCACTCTACCTGCCAGCTCCTATTAGATTCATTCTGTAGACTGACGGCCATGCCATGCTTTTCATGTTTGTGGGTGTCTTTGTTTTCCATCATATGTCACAGTAGTTCCTTTGCTGGTTCATTTCTCATCAGACCTATTGTTCTTTGCTCTGGCCTCCTATTAATAGGGCTTTGTCTTCCTGGTGATCTTTCTCTCCAGCTCATCAGTTGTGAGAACTGTACCTTTTGTTCAGTGCTCAGAGGACTCCTCTCCTCATTATCTCCTCTCGGATGCCTCGAAATATAACAGTATGTGGCTTTCAAGCCCATGCCATTTGTGCCTCTCTTGCTATTAGTCTCTGCTTTCTTTAAAAAGGACATTTGTTTATTTACTATTAAAACATTATTATAATATGATTAAAAACTTTATCCCTAAGCAGAGTTTAAAATTTTTTTAAAAATGTTTTTGTCAAATTTTATGCATGTGTCTTTAATGTATTTGTTTTCAAATGCATTTTTTCCAAGATGAAAGAAACGTAACTATATAAAAATATCTGAAAAATAAGAAGAGGAAAACAAATCATTTCAACTCTATAAACCAGTCAGTTTGGGCTATTATACCAAAATACCATAGACCTAGTGGCTTAACATATAGTTATCTCTCATAGTTCTGGAGTCTGGGAAGTACAAGGTGAGGGTGATGGCAGATTGAGTGTGTGGTGAGGGCCCACTTCCTGCTTTGCCTTCTTTCTGTGTCCTCACAATGTGTGGGGGACAATAAGAGAGCAAGTGGTGATCTCTTTTACCTGTAGATCTTTGAGGAGCACCAGCATAGAATTGAAAAAAACATGTGTTTACAGTTGCAATTTGACAAGGTCATTTCCTCTGGCTAGGCCTTCAGAGGTGATAAGGAGGTATACACCTATTACTTTTTAGGGAAGATGGGTCTGGACTCATTGGGAGGGATGAATGGGCCTCGCATCAAAGGTTTGTTTTTATCCTGTGACATTTTGGTCAGTGTTGCTATCTTACGACCTTAATAGCTTTAATGGAAGTTGCTGTTAGGGGCTTTAACCCTTTTGTTGCCAGTTAGCAGCCACTACAATTAACATTTATATATGTTTGTTTATATTTCTTAGGTAAATTATGCATATATTTTGTTTGATGCTTCTTTTTATTTTTTCTGTTGAGGGTAGTTTTTGACTTCCAACAATTGATACATGTTCAGTTTTGTTATTTGTAATCTACACTTGTGCTTTCAATAAAAATGTTATTTATAAAAATCACTTTGTTATAAAACCAATTGCTTATTAGATTCCATCTTAGCTTATGTCCGACACGTGCTATGGAGGCGAGTGTTAGTTCCATTAAAGCATTATGAGGGTTTTTAAAAACGTGCAGCTGAGAAAGCCATTTGTTGGTTAGTGAAAGGGGCTGGATTTTCATAGCTGTCTGTCTTTCCATTCTTAGAACAATATTTAAACAGGTGCAGTATCAAATAAGGTGGATTACAGATTTTACCTTTCCAAAAGTGGGATTTGTCTAGCCATCACACCTTTGGGTAGTCAATCATTCTGACACTATTGCCAGGACTTGCTAAATCCATAGGCTGTTGATAACAGTGCTTTCCAGGGGCTGGGTATTTAGCTCAGTGGTAGAGCGCTTGCCTAGTAGGTGCAAGGCCCTGTTCAATTCCCAGCACTCACACACACACAAAAAGATAACAGTGCTTTTCAAACTCGAATGGGCCTCCAAGTCACCTGGGGATGTATACTTGGAGTAACAAGGATGCAGACCACTCTTAAAGATGAAAAGGTGAGAGAGATAAATAGCTGCAGCAGGTTTTGTATTATTAAATTCTTTTAAAGATATTTGGTAGCATTCACAGTGAAGCCTCGTGGGCTTGAGCTTTCCTTAATGAGAAATGTAAAAATTATGTAGTCTGTATCCTGACTTGTAGCTATATTCAGATTTTCCATTTATTCTTGAAATAGTTTTGGCAGTTTGTGCCTTCTAAGGATTTTGTGCATTTTATGTAAGCTATTATATTTTTGGCATACATTTGTTTGTAGTATTCCCTAATACTTATTTTATTTCTGTAAGATTATAGTAATGATACTTCTTTCATTTGAGTTTGGGTAATTGAACCTTGTCTCTTTTTTCTAGGTCAGCATAGTTAAGATTTGTCAACTGAATCAGTTTCTTCAAAAAACTAACTTTTGGTTTTTTTTTCCTGTATTTTTTTATTCTTTATTATTTTTCGCTCCAACCATTATTATTTCATTACTTATGCTTGTTTAAGGTTTATTTTGCCTTTTTTTCCCAGTTTCTTTAGGAGGAAGGTTAGATTAATCATTCGAGATCTTCTTTTTTAATAGAAGGATTTATAGCCACAGATTTCAATGTAAGTGCTACTTCAGCTGCATGCCCTGTATGTTGTGTCTTCATTTCAACATATATCAAAATCTTTTCTAATTTCACTTGTGATTTCTTGTCTTACCCATTTACTACTTAGTGGTGTGCCGTTTATTTTCCACATATCTGTAAATCGCTAAACCTTTCCATTACTGATTTATAATTTATCCCATACGGCCATAGAACATGCTTTCTGTGACTTAAGTTCTTTCAAATTTATTGAGGCTTAATTTAATGAGCTAGTGTATAGTCTATCCTGAAGAATTTGGTATGTGCACTTGAGAAGAAGGTGTATTATATTGTTGTTAGGGAGAGTGTTCTGTAGGTGTTTGTTAGTTCCGGTTCATGATATTTTTGCTGTCTTATGTTTCCTTGTCAGTTTTCTGTCTAGTTAGACGTGAAAGTGGGTTATCGAATTCTCCAACTATTGTTGCCTTCCCTGTTTCTCCCTTCAGTTTTGTCATTACAGTGATATCTCAGTTGTTGAACTCAATTTGTTCTAAATTAATGTTTGAATACTGAAAATTTTGAGAATTGAACCTATTTTTTCTGTAGGAAATAATGGAAAATTAAATAATTGACTCTGAGGCCCCCAAATTACACTTACAAGTTCATTTTTCCAGGACCTTAACGGATTTCGCAATTATTCCTTTCTTTAACTCTATCATGGTTCTCCTGATAGTTTTCCTCTGAGCTTTACTGCTGTTATCACTAACTTTCTTTGGAGCCGCGGTTACATTTTATGCAAATAAAGAGAAAAATAAGCACAATGACAAATGTTTTAATGCACTGACACAAGCATTATATGTTGGCTGGGCGAGAGCGGTGCTTAGACTGAAGCGTCACCCTTTTGTGTCCGCAGCGATATGTGGTGTGTGACTCATTCTCGGCCTGTGCAGATTTTTTGAAGTCGGATTTTCTGTTTGACTATCAAGCAAAGTTAAGAACACCAAACTTTTTTTTTTTTTTTGACATTTCCTGTTTGAGTAGTGGAACATTCGAGCTTGGAGCCAATCTAATACTGAGGTGGAGGTATCATTGTATTTGCTTCATGTGTTTTGTGGCTGTGTTGTCATGTACATATATGTTTATGTATGTTTTAGCTGTATGTAGGCATGTATGTTGATAATTATTATATCTTCCTGATGGATCAACTTGTTTATTATTATAAAATGTTCCTCTTGATTTCTATTATCATTTTTATTTTGAGGTCTGTTATTTCTGATGCTAATATGTCCACTCCAGCTTTCTTGTATCTTCTGTTCAACTTTTGCTTTTGACTTATGTTTTTGAATGTAATATATGTCTCCTATAATCAGCATTCTGTTTTTTTTTTAATTTTTTAAACCACTTTGTCATTCATTGTCTTCACTGGACTGGTTATTCTAGTCAAAATTGATACTATTATTGATATAGTGGGATTTGCACCTGGCATTTTACTTTGTTTATGTATCTCATGTGTTTTTTATTCACATATTTCTACTTTACTACTTTAGCATTAAATGCTATTATTGTTCTAAATAGTTCATATATATATTTAGAAATCTGGCAAAACATTGTTAACAACAGTTGCCTTTGAAGTTTTTTATAACTTTTAAAGAAGTTGAGAGGCGAACAAGCACACAATTGGCTGTCTTTAGCACCATTTCTGCTTCTCTTCATTTCTTTTTTTTGTGTGTGTGTGTGTGTGAATTTCAGTTAATATTTTGTATCTTTAGTTTTAGTCTGTTGCCTTAACCACTTGGCCATGACTATATATGTGCCCTTATTTTTGTTATAGCCTTGCTTTCATTCACCTCCTTTGTGATTTTATTATGAAATACATATACTGACTTGTGCTATTGGCCCCTGAATACAATTATGTACCTATCATTTAAGACAATTACTTTTCACGTCAGTTAAGAGTAGAAGAGAGATGTATTTGTACTGTCTTTGATGATTGTAAAATTAGCTTTACAAGAGATCTCATTTTTCCATCAAATTTGAATTACTGTCTATGGCCACTTGTTTTCATTTTGAAGAAATCCTATGATATTAATTGGGCATCTACTAGCAAAAGATTTTCTCAGTAGGACCTGTGCAATTAAAATTGACATCTCTCTAGAGAAAAATTCAGCATCTCTGAGGGTGGAGCTTAGGCAAAAGTTATTTAAAAATAATTATACCGTGTTGTTTTATTGATAAGCCAAGGGCTGTACTCAATGGGCTAGATGTTTTCCAAGTTCTCTGGCAATTCTGACATTCTGTAATACTGTGGGTAAGAGAAACATTACCTTAGAGATCCATTGTCAGTGTTACACACATCTTATTAGCATGCCAGCACGGTATAGGCCTGTGATTCTTCCGGTGTGGTTACTAGACCAACATTATCAGCACCACCTGGTAAAATGTTAGAAATGCAAATTCTAAGATACCTGCTGAGACAAAAGCTGTGGAATTGGGGCACAGCAGTCTGTGTTTCCACAAATTCCGTTTCTCCACATGATTCTGGTGTACCATGAGGTCTGAGGACCACTGCTTTAGGGACAGAACAGTGTGAGTTTGGAGTGTAGAACTTCCTGTGTGTCGGGGCACTATCATGGCCAGCTACAGTGTGATGTGGAACAACTTCCTTATCTTTTCTGAGCTGCCCTTTCCCATTTTTAAAGGAGAGAAAGAAGAATTTCACTTTTGCTTTATCTTAATTCAAATGATTGTGAGACCAGAGAGTTTAAGTCCAAACCCTTTTGTAACTGTTAAGCATGTATATACACCTAAGGCATGATGGTGAGCAAGGAACATGATTATGGGCTAGGAACTTTATATTATCTTACTTAATCTTTTTCCCCTTTACATATAGTGATAGAATTATTTAAGAATTCAGTTTATTTTTCCAATTTTATTAGCATCTCAATATTGAAATCCAACCTGACTGTATCAAGATGTGGTGGTACATGCCTATCATCCTGGTGACTTGGGCATCTGTGGGCAGAAGGATCACAAATTCAAGCCTAGCCTGAGCAATTTAGTAAAACTTTGTCTCAGGATTTAAAAAAAGATTGAGGGTGCAACTAAGTTCAGAGGCCCTGGGTTCAATCTCTAGTACCATCAAAAAAAAAAAAATCCCAACTACATAAAAGTATAACTAAATTGGACTCCACCTATATAAAAATCTAACTATATAACTCGTAATAGTTAAATCCTGGAAAGAGCCTGTATACCCATCAACAGATGATCGGATAAAGAAAGTGTGGTATCTATATATTATAAAATACTATTCTGCTATAAAGAACGACAGATTTGAGATGTTTGTTGGAAAATGGACGCACCTGGAAAATATAAAGCTGAGTGAAATAAACCAGACACACAAGCTTCAATACCATAGAGTATCTCTCATTTGAGAAAGGCAAAGTACAAACAAAGAATACTAAAAGATGGATAGAAGGGAACAAGGGGATGGATCTCTTGTAAAAGGGAAGAGGTCCAAGGGAAAAAGTGTGAGGGGTGAGGAGGGATGGAATGGAAAGTAAGTAGAATAAAGATATGCCATGTACAGGAACTTAATAACCTCAATTAATATAAACATTATATGCCATAACATGAGCTAAGATTAATAAAATCAATAAGAATGAAAAAATGGGATAGGGGAATTGGAGGAGGTAGGGAGGGAGAGGGAAGGGGAAGAGGATTAAAAAGAAAGAAACAAGTTGTGGTATGTACATGTAACTACTCCCCAAGATGATTGTAAACTACATGAACTGCAAGCATATACCAATAAAATAAAAAAAAAATCTAACTACCTAAAAGTCAGTTACATCAAAACTCCACGGTGGGACTAGGACAGCAATAGGCATATTAAGATAATAAAAGTATTTTGCTGTATTCCTCACCAACAAAAACAGAAAGCAAGATCTCGTCATGTCAGTAGCTAGAGCACGTTGACCATTAGCTCCAACACTATACTAGTTACTTCTGTGACATTGGGGAAGTTATGCTTCCATCCTGGATTTTAATCTTTCCATTTTAATATGAGCAATCTTACTCACCCCTGGGCGGGGGGACCTTTCAAGAGCCTGTTATTGTGCCCAAATGCCCATCAACTGATGAATGCATAAAGGAGATGTGTTTTTTTTTAATTCAATGGAGTACTACTCTGCCATGAAGAAGGTTATGCTTGAGACATTTGTAGGTAAATGGATGCAGCTTGAGACCATGCTCTTAAGTGAAGTAAATTGGACACACATGTTTAAACACCACATTGTTTCTCTGGTGTGAGAAACTGAAAGTGTAAATAAGGACGAAAATGTATAATATATATTGGTAAATGGGAAGAAAATGTTCAAATGGGAAAAGAAACAAGGGAGGAGGGCAGGGTGGAAGAATGAAAAGGACAAGGAAAATAAAGGAGAATGGAAGGAAAAAATGTAAACAAAGCTTTTGTAAATAAGTAGGGGAAGAAGGCTTGAAGGGAGGGGAATGGAAAAAAATGAAAAAAGCAAGATATGTCATGGTCAGGTACAATATTGGTCCTTAGGTGTGTGTTGGGGGCTCTCAGAAGGCAGAGTTTATTCTGAAGTTAATAACACCTTTTGTTTCTTTTTTTTATTTTATTTATTTATTTATTTATTTATTTTTTTTTTTGTGGTGCCGGGGATCGAACTCAGGCCCTTGTGCTTGCAAGGCAAGCACTCTAATCACTGAGCTAAATCCCCAGCCCCAGACCTTTTGTTTCTTAATGGAGAGGCACTTGTGAGTGTGAACATTTTGGTGTGTTTTGTTCGAACTGTTTCATATGTGGAAGTGGGTGTGTGTATGTGCATGTGTACATGTAGTCTTATTGACTGCCTATTATTACATCGCATCATTCATGCAATGCGTTTCTTGGCCACTGTTGTACTATAATTGTGGTTAAAGAGGGGCTAGAAAGTAAACTTGAAGCTGCAGAGTTCGGTCTGTTTCCAAGTTTTGAATGGATTCAGAGGCCTGTCAAGGATGGAGTATTCTAGCTCCAAAGCATACTGATTTCCTGTGGCTAAAAAACAACTTGGCTCCCGAGGGAGAGTTGCTGTTGTTCCTGCATCTAGACAGCAGGATCTGTTTGCTTCCTTTCCTGAAGATCTCTGAGCAGGTGCAGCATCTTCCTGTGTTCCTAGGATTTTAAGGCTCTAAGCTCTCCGTTTTTTGTTGTTGTTACATTTCCACAAATGGCCTCTTAGAGGTAAGAGAAGTAGTGGGGAGGTTGTCAGAGTTTTCCCTCCTATCCTTTTTGGCCCAGAAGTCGCCCACTTTGTTCTCTTAAAGGCCGAATCTTTTTGCAGAGATTCTGCCAAGGAGAACTGGAGTTTTCCCTTGGGAATCAGAGAAGGGCCCAATACTCAGTAAATCTGAAAAACACAAGCTTTTCAGATGTTAATAAGTCTGCTCAGGACCCAGGAAGCTCAGTAGTCTGGGGGGGCAGATTAAATACCCGAGCAGTATAACCTTTTCCTGGGTTGTAGCCAGATTCTTATTGTTGGTGATAACTTTAAGAAAGGATCACAAAGGTGGAATTCTCCCAGCAGTCAGTGCTCTGAACTTGAATTCAATGCAAGCTCCAAAAGTCACAGCAAGCAAGAAGTACTGGCAACACCAGGCGCCTATTTGGGTGCCAGGTTTTCACATTCTCTTTGGAGTTCTCTCCTTGTCCCTTACCCTGGCTGCTGGTGAATGCTTAACTGCCAGCTGCTGCTACAAACATCATGTAGCTTGCTTGAAAAAAGTGTTCTCTGCCTTGAAAAGAGCACAGAAGCCACAGGGAAGAGCCAATAACTTATTTTCATCATCAACACTGTTATTATCGATGCAAGTTTAAAGGTTATAGAAAATAGCATAAGAAACACTGTTATACCTGTGTCCCCAAGATGAACATTTATCATTTGCTACATATTGGTCTCTTTCTCTAAGTAAAACATTGTAAAGATGTTAAACTCTGCTTTTGTTCCTCTCCTCAGTGTTATTCCTATTCTCTCACCAGAGGCACAGTTCTGAATTAGTATGTATCCTTCATGGTCATGTTTCCTAGTGTATATTTATAAAATATGTATAATACAATAGCACATTATATTAATACATTATATATTAGTATATAATAGGTTGTATATATATAATTAGAAAACATGGCCAAGAAGGATTCATATCAAATATGTAAATATATATATTTTTTTCACTCAGCATTGTTCCTAATAGATGCTTAGATATTTCCATGTTGACTCATATATAGATGTAATGTATTCATGCTTTTGTGTGTGTACGTGTGATGCTGGGAATGGAGCTCAGAGCTTCTCACACCCTAAGCAGGTGCTCTGCTGCTGAGGGGCAACACCAGCCTTCATTCAGTTTTGGTTCTCAGTAGTGCCCCTCTGTTTTGAATATTGCTGGGGAAAATTAAAAATAAAATATCTTGCTAATCCAGAAAATCCTTCTTATAATTGCAGAAAAGAAAGACAACTGTTTTGTCATCGAGTAAGCATTAAACCAGCCTGGAATGGGAGTGACAGGCAGTCCACTAATGAGGTGGCAAGGACAAAAGGAAATCTCATCCTTTTATGTAGCCAAGCAGATACGGTCCATTACATACATATTCACAAGAGAAAATGTAACATGTCTTCAATTTAAAGGATTTGACAGCACTGCTTGTTATATGTATGTAGTTTATCCAAAATTTACCTGGTAATTTAGGTAGGCATGTGTTTATTAATTGCTTTTATCCAAAGGAAAAAATAAACATCCTTACAACAAGCAGGCAATTAAGACTTCAAACAGGCCTCTAGGCAAAACTCCCAAGGTGAGAAGGAGCTAGAGGCCTATTTTGATGTTAATATTTCAAAGAGATGGCTCCCAGGAAATTAAGAAAAGAATTCCTAGGTTGTTCTGTTGGCAAAAGGTATTAACAAAGGTTTACATGCTTAGTCATAAAGCAGCTTTATTTTATATTAGTTTAGTTTAGCTTTTTCAAGTAAGTGCTGTAAGGAAACAAAGAGTGGTAGAGCTCTTTTTCCCCTTTGACAATCAAGAACATGCAATCCCATAATATAGCACATATTTATTTTATCCATTTCCTTATTTGTAGTCATGCAGGCTATTTGTAATTTTTTGTTACTGCCAATAGTATGACAACAGATATTTTTGAATATTCCTTCTTGGGAAATGTGCAAGAGTTTCTCAGCTTATGAATTTTTTTATTTTTTTATTTTTTAACCAAGAACATGTATTGGTACATTGTACATATATTGATCACATTCATCATGTTTGTTTTGTACCTGTACATGGTGTCTCTTGGTTCTCCCCCCCTCCCCCACCCCTCCCTTCTGTTCCCTCCATCCCTACTTACAGCAGTTTTATTCACAATTCTCCATGACTTCCCTTTCCCCTTTCTTTCTGTTTTCCCCTTCCTGCTTTTCCCCCTTCCCTCTTTCTAGTACTCCTCTCCTTTGTATATTATCTTCCTTTTATATAATATCCATTATACCCATTTGTCCTTATTTACAGTTATGGTTTCTCATATCAGAGAAGCAATTCGATGGGTGCTCATGAGTGTCTGATTTATTTCACTTAATAGTATATTCTCAAGGAACATCCACTTACATACAAATGACTCTAGTCTATCCTTCTTTATGGCAGTGTAGTACTCCATTGTGTAGAAAAACCACATCTTCTTCAGCCATTCATTAGTCGTTGGGCATTTAGGCTGCTTCCAGGACTTAGCTATTACAAATTGTGTTGCTATAAACATGGTTGCGCATATATCTCTGTGGTATGATGATTTTAATTCTTCTGGGAAGATCCCCAGTAGGGGAATAGCTGGGTCAAATGGAACCTCTAGTTCTAGTTTTTTGAGGAATCTCCATATTGATTTCCACAGTGGCTGGACCAGTCTGCATTCTCACCAACAGTGGAGGAGGGTTCCTTTCTCCCTACAGCCCCTCCAGCATTTGTTGTTGGTTGACATTTTTCATAGACACAATTCTTTCTGGAGTGAGATGGAATCTCAACATTGTTTTGATTTGCATCTCTCGAATGACTAGTGATGTTGAACACTTTCTCATATATTTATTTGCCATTTTTATTTCTTCATTTGAGAAATGTTTATTCATTTCAGTTGCCCATTTTTGGATTGGGTCTTTAAAATTAGGAGGTTTAATTTTTTTTGAGTTCCTTATATATTCTAGATGTTAGACCTTTGTCTGATGGATAGCTAGCAAAAATTTTTTCCCATTCTGTGGCTTTTCATCCTGCTTTATTGGTGATTTCTTTTGCTGTCCAAAAGCTTTTTAATAGCATGTGGTCCCAAGTACTGATTCTTTGTATTGTTTCCCGTGCAGTCTGGGTTCTGTTCATAAATTTTTTTCCAACTATGTCTTCGAGTGTTCATCCTATTCTATTCTCCAGTAAATTTAGTGTTTCTTTTTTAATGTTTAGATCTTTTACCCACTTCAATCTTAGTTCAGTACGTGGTGAGAGACATGTATCTAGTTTTAATTTTCGGCATGTGGTAAGCTAATTTGTCCAGCACCATTTGTTAAAGAGGCTATCTTTCTTCCAGTGAGGATGTTTGGCTCCTTTGTTGAAGATGAGGTATTTGAGTGTGTATGGAGTTGTTTCTGCATCCTCCACTCTATTCCATTGATCCTCAGGTCTATCTTTTTGCCAGTACCATGCTGTTTTATCACTGTAGCTTTACAGTATAGTTTTTAGATCGGGGACTGTGATGCCCCCTGCCTTTGCCCTGTTGCTTAGGATTGTTTTTGCTATTCTTGGTCTCTTTTGGTTCCAGATGAAATTCATGATTGTCCTTTCTAATTCTTTGAAGTATGTTGGTGGTATCTTGATTTCTAATTGCATTAAAGCTGTATAGTAGTTTAGGAAGTATAGCCATTTTCACTATGTTGGTTCTTCTTAGCCAGGAGCATGGGTTATCTTTCCATTTTCTGATATCCCTTTCAATTTCCTTTTTTAGAGTACTGTAGTTTTTGATGTAAAGATCTTTTACTTCTTTTGTTAGATAGATTCCTAGGTATTTTACCTTTTTGTGTGTAATTGTGCAAGGTATATCTTCTGTTATTTCTTTTTTGGTGGATTTGTTGTTTGTGTATAGGAATGCTATTGACTTTTGGGTGTTAACTTTGTATCCGGCAATGCAACTGAACTTTGTAATTAAATCTAGAAGCTTTTTGGTGGAGTTTTTTGGGTCTTCTATGTGGAGTATCATGTCATCTGCAAATAATGACAGTTTGACTTCTTCTTTTCCTATCTTTATCACTTTAATTTCTTTTTCTTGTCTAATTGCTCTGGCTAAT
>PVJO010016412.1:0-42034 GCA_004026905.1 Hystrix cristata
GAGGGGTGTGTTCTGAGGGTTAGAATCTTGGATTTTAATTGGTGGTGCTTGGGGATGGTGACAAGTTCAGGAGCGTTGGTGTAGAGGAGCTGGGTGAGCTGGGTGAAGGGGACTCTCTTCACAGGCTCTCTGTCCTCGCTCAAGCTAGCTGCAGAGAGCAGAGGGGAAGCACACTGGAAAGATCCCGCATGGGCAAAGCCCTGGGGCAGGAGAGAGCAGGTACCTTCAAGGGGCTGGAACGGATGACTGTATCTGGGTCCAGGGGTTGGTGAGGGACATAGAGGCTGGCGGGCGGGCTTGAGACCTAATGGAAGGAGAGTTTGCCTTTTGCCAAGACCACTGGGGAGTTATGGAAAGTTTTCAGCCAAGGAGTGACATGGTTCAATTAAAAAAAAAATCTTAGAAAGTTAATACACCACAAAACTGACTTTTGTGGGGAGAAAGGCAGATGATTCTGTGAGGTTTAACACATATGTAGATTTTCATAACCACTGTCACAATCAGGACTCTGAATTGCATCAGCCCCAAACTCTCTTGGCTGATGCTTGGCAACCCCCACTCCACCCCTAACTCTGGCAACCACTGATCTATCTCCATAGCTGTGTTTTTGCCTATTCCAGAATATCACATGACTGGAACCATTCAGAATATGATCTTTTGGGACTGGCTTTTGTCACATAGCATAATGCCTATAAATTGTATCCAAGGGTGTATCAGTGGTCTTTTTTCACTGCTGAGTAATATTCCACAATATGGATGTAACACAATTTGTTTATCCATTTCTTTACTGAAGACCATTTGGATGGTTTGGAATTTTTTGGTGATTATGAATATAGCTTCTCTAGACATTTACCTATAGGTTTTCCATGTGACTATGTTTTCTTCTGGGATAAATATCAAGGAGCGGGATTGCTGGACCATATGATATATATATATTTAACTTTTTGAGAAACTACCAAACTATTTCCAGGGGTGCTGCAGCAGTGCCTGAGAAGTCTGCTCCTCCGTACCCTCTCCTGCATTGGGCAACTTTTATATCAGCCATCTGAGAGGTGCTAGTAATACCTTACTGTGGTCTAATTTGCAGTTCCCCAAAGATTCAAGGTGTTGTATACCTTTTCATATGCATATTTCCATCCCAGATCCCATATGGTGAAATATCTATTAAAGTCTTTTACCTGCCTAAAAATTGGGTTGTATGTGGTGTTTTTGTTAAACTGAGTTTTGAAAGTTCTTTATATATTGTAGATACAAGTCTTTTGTGTGTTTTGCAAACATTTACTTTCTTTCCTAGCTTGTCTTTTCATTCTCTTAGCAGTGCCCTTTGCAGAATAAAAGAGTTTAGTTTTGTGTGTGTTTGTTTTCACAAAGTCTGCTTTGTAAGTTTTATCTTTTATGATTGTTCTTTTGGAATCATACTAAGAACTCTTTGTCTAACCCCAAGTTGAGGGGATTTTTTTCCTTTATTTTGTTCTAAAAGTTTTATAATTTTACATTTAACTTTTAGATTTATGATTCACTTTGAGTTCATTTTGGTGCAAGATGTGGGGTTTAGGCTGAGATTAATTTTTTTTTTATTACATAGATGTCCAGCTCCCCCGCACCACTCATTAAAAAGACCATCCTTCCCCCGTTGAATCGCCTTTGTACCTCTGTCGAAAGTCAATTGACCGTATTTGTGTGAGTCTATTTCTGGGCTTTTTGTTCTGTTCATATTGACTTCTCTGTCCATCTTTTCGCCAATACCACTCTGTCTTTATCATCGTAGCTTTCTTAAGTCTTAAAATTGGTTTGTGTGAATCCTCCAACTTCTTCTTTTTCAAAATGTCTTGGCTATTCTAGTTCTGCTGTCTCTCTGTATAACTTTTAGAATCAGCTTGCTTGTGTCCACAGAAAGTCCCAGTGGGACTGTGATTGGTATTGGGTTAAATCTACAGCAGTCTGGAGAGCAGCTTGGCACTTGCTGCCGGGTCTTTGGATGCACGCACACCTCTCCGTTTACGCAGGCCTCTGACTCCAAGTGAATGTCTGTGGTTTTCCCGTACATCTCCTGCTGTGTGTGTCATCTGGGGGGACTGCTATAAATGGTATTGTTTTAAAAAATCTCAGTTCCCGAGTGTTTATTACTAGTCTGAAGAAGCAGGATTGATTTTTGTGTATTAACTTTGTAGTCTGTAATCTTGCTAAACTCACTTACTACTTTTTTGGCTTTTTGGGGTGGATTTCATATTTCTGTACAGACCATCGTGCGGTCTGTGGATAGGAGTGTACAGGATGTGCCGGGTGGCCTGCTCTGCCAGCGTTACTGCTGTGGCTGGTCTGCTAATGGCATCGCCGAGTTCACCTCTGCCTTCCCCATCAGGGGTCTCTCGTTTCTCTGCCACACTCGCTGCCCAGCCAGGACTTCCTGGAGCATACCGAACAGGAGAGACGAGGGTGGGCATCTTGCCTGGCTCCTGATCTTAGAGGAAAGCATTCAGTCTTTAACTGCTTTTTTTTTTTTTCTGATAAAGAAAGCAACAGAAAGCTTTTATTTGTTCGAAGTAACCCATGCTGTTGATGCAAAAACAAAAACCAGCAACTCTTCCAGGGCTGCCTTCAAAACCAATTTATAAGACTTGACTTTTGTTAGGAAGTAGCCATTTCTTCACACTAGTAAATAAAGAACCGAGGTCTAGATTACAGATTACAGCAAACGGTGAGCTTCCCCCCGGGCCAGGTGCCAAGCTGGTCTGTCTCGGTGGAAAGAGGTTTCGAGGATGCTTCCCGTGTGTGCTGGGCCGGCAGCAAGTCCACCCGTCTGCACCTTTCCAACCGGGGAGCTGGCAGCTCCGAGCTGTCTGTGGTGCCCATACTGCCGCTGCTTTCCGATGCAGGCCTCTGCCCCGGCCTCCTCGTCTCTCGCCTCTTCTCGCTTTTCATTTGCTTTCATTGGATTCACTGCCAGATGAAGATTTTCTCTCTCTCTCTCTTTTTCTTTCTTTACTTTCTTTCTTTTTCCTCCCTCCCTACCTCCCTCCTTTCCTTCCTTCTTTCCTCTTTCTCTTTTTTTTAGACAGGGTCCTGCTATGTAGACCAGGCTGACCTCCAACTCGCAGCAATCCTCCTGGCTTAGCCTCCTGAACGCTGGGATTACAGGCGAGTGCCACCCTGTCCAGCTTCTAGTTATGCTTTTCTTTTTAGTAGAGACCCTTTATCAAAATAAGGCAGCTCCTTTCTACTTGCTGAGAGCTCTTATACAGATGGATGTTGAAGTACATTAGTTGTCTGTTCCGCCTCAGTCCATATGATTGTGTGGTTTTTCTTCCTTAGTCTATTAATCTGGAGCATGGCATCGATGGATTTTCAAATATTGAAGGCGCCTCGGACTCCTGGGACACACCCCACCTGGTCAATGTTACTCACCTTCTCTGTTACAAGTTCTATGTGTTCATGGAGCTGAGGAATTTCCGGTCTATGTGTATGAGGGATACTGGTCTGTAGTTTTCGTGTTCTAGTATCTAGTGTTGGTGACTGGGCAATGCTAGCTTAATGAACTACATTGGGAAGCGGTCCCTGTTCCATATTCTGGAAGAGATGAGGAGATTGGTGTCTCTCTGTCTCTCTCTTTCTGCCGTAGTAGGGATTGAACACACTGAATTACATCCTCGGTTCTTTTTATTTTCAGCCAAGATCTCCCTACACCGTCTAGACTGGCCATGAACTTTGATCTTCCTGCCTCAGCCTCCTGACCAGCTGGAATTACAGGTGTGTGCACGATACCTGACTTTTCCTTAAATATTTGCTTAAATTTGTTAGTGGAGTTTCCTGGGTTGGGAAATCTCTTTCTTGGAAGGTTTTAAATTATAAATTAACTTCTGTTGTGGGTATCAGACTCTTTAGGTTGTCAGCTTCTTCTTGTGTAAGATTTGGGAGTCTGTGACTTTAAAGATTTGGTTCTTCACATTCGTGTTGTCGAGTTGACGTGCAGATCTGGGGGTGGCCGCCTCTCACGACCTTCTAACCTTGTGGTCTGCAGTGACTGCCCTGCTTCTTGCTAACACTGGTCATTTTTGCTTCCTTTTTTCTTCTTCAGTTTGGTTAGAGGTTTATTATCTTTATTGGTCCTTTCAAATAATAAACTTTTAGTTTCATTGATTTCTCTATTGTTTTTCTGTCTTCAATTTCATTGCTTTCTACTCTTTTCTGATGAGTTTCTTCTTTTGTTTGCTTTGAGTTTATTTTGCCACCCACCAGACCTGGCCTGGGTTTCGTAGTCCCTGAAGATGGAATTTAGATTGCTATTTGGAAATCTATCTTTTTCTTCTAATAGAAACATTCTAATATAATAAATTTCCCTCTAGACACTGTATTTAGCTGCATCTCACAAATTCAGGTCTGTTTCCATTTTATTTCATTTGGGTGAAGTAGCTTCTAATATTCCTTGATGCTTCCTCTTTGACCCACAGATTATTTATAACTGCGTATTTTATTTCCAGTGTTTGGAGATTTGCCAGCTATCTTTTTGTTATTAACTTTTAATAAAAGATAGCCATTATGGCCAGAGAACATACTTCGTATAATTTCAGTTTTAAAAATTTGTTACAGAATTTTTATGGTGCAGGATATGGTCTCTCGGTGAATATTCTATACAAGGATGTGTATTCTGTTGCAGACGGGTGGCTAGTTCTAGCAGTGCTAATCGATTCAATAACCGAGAGTATTTCTCTTGTTCTACTGATAGCCAGTAACTTTTTCTAAGTTACTGAAAAGAGTGTGCCGAAATCTCCAACTATAATTGTGGATTTTGTGTACTTTAATTCTAACATTTTTTTTCATTGGCTGTGTTGTAAGATGAACGCTCATTGAGGAGTTCTTCATGTTCTTGGTAAATTGTCCTTCTTTCTCCCTAGCAGTTTTCCTTACAAGAAATTTTACTTGCCTGAAATAAAAACAATGACTCTAGTCTTCTTTTGGTTACTTTTTGCAGGGTATTACTTGTATATTAACTTATCTATATCATTACACTTAGAGTGGGTTTCTTCTAGGCAGCATGTTATTGAGTCTTGTTCATTTTTATCTATTTTTGATAATCTCTGATTCTTTTTTTGATAATCTCTGATTCTTAATTGATATATTTAGTATTTATATGCTTCTAATTACAGCTTTCTTTTTTTATTATTATTATTATTTTTTTTTTTTTGGTGCTGGGGATCAAACTTGCAAGGCAAGCATTTTAACCACTGAGCTAAATCCCCAGCCCCTCATTTTATTATTTGATTTCTATCTGTTCTTAGTTTCTCTGTTTCCTTTTCTCTGCCTTTTTTTGGATTTTTGGGTCATTGTTATATGCTATTTTCCTTATAAAACACTTACTGAGTGTTTTACTATATTTCCTTGTGTCTTTTTTTTCTGAAGTGGCAGATCTAGTCATTACAATATACACACTTAACTTCATAGTCTACCTAACACAATCTTTTTGTCGATACTTTTTTTTTTTTTTTTTTTTTTTGTGGTGCCAGGGATCAAACTCAGGGCCTTGTGCTTGCAAGGCAAGCACTCTAATCACTGAGCAAAATCCCCGGCCCTAGCACAATCTTTTTGAACAAAGTCATCGGGCCACATGTGGGAATCCAGTAAGATCACTTAGTACTAGGAATGCCAGATTTAGCAAATAAAAGAACAGAATGATCCTGGAAATATTTCAAAGAGCTCATTGAATTTTAACTAGAAAAGAACATTAAAAAATAGTGTCCAGATAGATTTGGATTTCAGATAAATCATGAATAATTGTTTAGCTTATCTTATGCAATATTTGGGACATACTTAAAAAAAAAACCTTGTTTATCTGAAATTCAAACTTACCTGGGCCTCTTGCATCCTACCTGGTGACCCTCATGGGGATGCTGTGTCAGGGGAAAGTGCCCTGGTTGGATGTGGTGGTAACGACATAGGGATCAGCAGGCAGATCCAAAAGAAGTTAGGAGGCCAGATCTAGATGTTGGGTACAGGTTGGTCACTGGGCTGGGAGGAAGGAGTCCGGGATGACCCCACGGCAGTGTGGACCTGCACCCTTGCTGAGTTGGGGTCCAGGAACAGCTGGATTCTGGATGTGGCTGTCTTGGGATGCCTCACAGATGCGCAAGTAGGGGCAAAAGGCAGGTGTCCTGCGGGACTGGTCTGGGTTGGTCACGCAGATGGAGACGTCTGGGAGGTGCCAGCAAGAGCAGAGCCAGAGAGAGAAAGAGAGGGAGTGGAGGCTCCCTGCACAGACAGACGGGCACAGGGCCCTGCCTGGGCCACACGAGGAGGAAGGTCTGGCAGAGCAGGCCGAGCAGAGGTCCCGGAAGGCTGGGGCAACCGCAGAGGGTCTGGAGGTACAGGGAGTGGTCCGCGGTGCCAAAGGCACTCGAGAGATGGGGAACGTGAGTTCCAGAGGCCAGACGGGCAGCGGAAGACAATGACGTTTCATTCGCCTTTGATGGGAGAGACCAGAGCTTGTTCAAAGACGAATGCTCTGGAAGAGATGGAATCGGGAACCTGGAGAAGACAGTAGGGACTGGACTGGGGGGCTGTGTGGGTAGGAGAGGTTAGATGGCGGACGTTGGGGGGAGCCTGACCTGCCGGGACAGGGGACCACAAGGGTGGAGCTGGAGACCAGACGGCGCAGGTTAAAATCCAGGCTTAACTTGGACACGTTTTTTTTGGCGGCAACCCAGGAAAACAAGTGAGGGAGAAGGAAGGAGAGGAAGAAAGAGGAGAAGCCTGCGGGGGGGGTGGTGGTGGTGGTTTTATTGCGCTTGTTGCTGCTATGGGCAGCTGGGGCTCAGTCCCACTAAGGCTCTCTGGGCACCTTGTAATTGTCCCTCAGAAGGACATTTACCCAGTAAAGTCTCCAGTCTTCCACTGGGCAGACTTTGTACCTGGGGGTGCTGTCCCCCCCTCATCTGCTGTGTCTATAGGCTGCATGCGGCCCTCCCTGGGCCCTGGGTGGGCGGCTTTGGAGAAAATCCGTGGAGCTTGGCTCCCCTGCAGGGACACTGGTGGAGTGTATGGCAGAATTGGGGATCGTGGAGCTGGGCGCCAACAACTGGGGCTGCAAGGGAATCTTGGGCCACGTAGCACTCTTGCCTCCCCGTGTTGGCAGATCCTGTCATCCTGACCTTTGGATGCCACCGGATAGCCATGGCTCTCATGACTGGGGAGACTCAGGGCAGATGGGAGGTGGGGGGTGGCTTGGGCTTTGAGGCAGTACCCCCCGCGCCTCTGCCAGCCCACAGGGAGCGCTGCGGCTGCGACAGCCCTGACGGTTGTCCCACTTTGAGGCCGGGGCTCTGTCCTGGCCTTTGCAGCCCCTCTTTTGAGCAGTCACAGTGCGAGGACTTCCAGTCCTGCCTCTGCCCACACCTTCCCCCGACACCGGAGGCTCCTTCCTGACTCCCTCCCGGCTCCTCAGAGAGGCCTCTGGACCTCCAGGTCCAGCAGCACGTTCATCACTGAGCAGCGCTGACTGTACCCGGGATGCGCTCACAGGTCCCTGCTGCTCCCTGTCTTGCCACCACCCCCTGGCCAGGAGCAGCGGGCCACACGCCAAGGATGCCGCCCTGTGCAGTTGGGCCAGCTCAGCGCCTGGCTCAGAGGAAGGGCCCAGCGCCTGCTCCTGCAGCAGCAACCGGCAGATCGAGGTCCAGGGAGGGAAGCGACTTCGGAGTCCCCGGGGTCGGCGTGCCCTGTGGCCCTCTGAGGCGGCGTCCCAGGTGCCGAGGAGACCAGGGACGGACCCGGGACAGTCAGCCACCTGCTCGACCTGAGAGGCCCTGGGCTGAGTGGTGTCCTGGGGAGGTGGCGCCTGAGTAAAAGGCGACAGGAGCCGGCTGGCTGAAGAATGGGGAAAGGCACTGGCAGCACCACCTGACCCAGGAGAGGGAAGAGGCTCTTGCTGAGTGTGCATGTGCACGAGTTGGGGGTTGATTTTCAGATCCACCAGCACGGCTGGGCCAGGGCTGCTTTCTGCTCTGGGCACAGGGGCTCCGGATGTGTAGTTTAAGCCGCGGGGAGCCCTGAAGTGTTACAAGCAGCCAGGGACCTGATTAGATTGTAATTGAGAAAGATCTTGGCAGCTGGTGCGCAGGGACAGGAGAGGCTTCAAACCGGGTATCCGGTCCGCAGCTGTGGCCGAGCGAGGGCTCAGCCTGGGCTGGTGTGGGGGACCCTGGGGAGAGTCCGCCCTGCAGGGCTTGGCCAGTGTGTTCCAGTCCCGGCAGCACCTGCTGGGGTCCGTGGGGTCAGAACAGAAGCCCAGCCTGGGCAGCAGGATCTGGGGGACCCGTAGGGCCCTTGTTGAAACAGGAAGAATTTCAAGATGGCCAAGGCAGAGCATCGGACCAATATGGGGTCACACACTGCAGGGTGAGCACGTCTTGGGCCCCAGAACTGCGGCTGGCAGAAGCCAAGTCTGGGAATGCCGGGGGCTCCCTTGGGCCAAGTGACAGGAGGAATGAAGAAACCAGAATGCGGAGGTCGCAGCCCCCAACAGCGCCGTGGATTAACTTCTTAGCCTTCCCAGGCTGTCTTTAGGGGGCCGTGTGGTTAGATGGGAACAGGAAGGAGCAGGCTCTGGGAGCGGGGGCTTGGCCCAGCAGCAGGCAGGGTCGCCCTGGAGGGGGAGGCCTTGGTCCCTGGCAGCACTGGGCAGCGGTGAGGAAAAGCTTCCCTTTCTCTGGTGGCAGGAGACTTCAGTTCCCCGGGGTGGGGGAGCCTCTGGGCCCTCAGCAGGTGCTTGGCTTTTTCTTTCTTGTGGCACTGGGGATGGAGTTCAGAGCCTTCTCAGTGAGCTACATCCCCAGCCTTTTATTTTTTTTTTTGAGACAGGATCTTGCTAAATGACTAAATTGCCCAGGCTGGGTTTGAATTTGAGATCCTCCTGCCTCATCCTTCCAGAGTGCTGAGATTACAGGCATGTATCACCACACCCAGTTTATTTCTATTTATTTAACACCAACATCATCCATTGTATATGCAGACGTATTCCTAAATTAAAAAAAATAAATAACCCATATTTATTCTTCTAACAAGCCTACATATCAGGTGCCATTATTCATTTTACAGATGAGGAAGCTGAGGTAACCTGCTTAAAGGCCCTGCTTACTTAACAAGATGTCAGGTGGCCAGCGGATCCGGGACAGGTCCAGCAGTTTAGTTTCTGTGTGCTCTGCCCTGCTGTCTTCAGCATGTTGGCCATGTTTCCCCTCATGATCATAAGGCAGCTGCCACATCACACGATCACACCCAGTATCCAAACCAGGAAAGGAGGGCTCTTCTAGCCTACAGATTAATACCAGGGAGTAAAACCTTTCCCAGAATCCTCCCAGATCCTCCCAGCAGAGTTTCCTTTTTGATTTATTAGTCAGAATCGAGAGGTGTGGACACCTGTAAACCCGTCACTGGCATGAGGGAGCAGCAGGCTTGCCATGGTTGACCCTGAGGCAGGGATGCACCTTCCCTGGGCCTCCCCGCCTGCAGGAGGGCTTGTCTGGCTGTGGGCACCCTGGTGTCTGGCCCAGCCTGGCCCTCTAGAGTGCTCAGCAGTTAACCCTGGTGCCTTCGCCTGTGTGCCCGATGCCGAAGGGTGGATGTGGGAGAAGTTAAAGCAGGAAGGAGGAGCCGGCCCTGGACGCTGCCTTGTGCCACCGCCCCTGCAGTTGTGACTGGCTCACCACCCCTTCAGTGCAACTGGAGGCCAAGACTATTTCCCACCTGACCACTGTTCCAGAAGCAGGGAAACTGAGGCCCAGATGGTCCAGGACCTTGCCCACGGTCACCCAGGAGGGAGACGGGCTGGCCAGGGTGCCCTCTGGCCACCCAAGCTTTGGAGATGGCTGCCAGAGGAGGGAGCCGGGGGAGACTGGGAGGGGCGAGGCAGGCAGAGGCAGAAGCTGGGACAGTGCCGACCCGGGCAGGAGGAGGCCTGGGAGGGAGGGGCTGGCATGGTGGCTGGGGGCGGGGAGGCCCTGGCTGGGGTAAGGGGTGAGGGTGGGTGGACACAGACACGAATGTTGCTTAGGGGACCCACACATTTAGGGCGGGAAGGGCCGGTCTGCGGAGGTGTCAGCGCTTGCTCCAAGTCCCCACACATGCGGTGATTCAGTCTGCTCCAGAAGGTGACTTGTGCGGCCCTGCTATGCCCGCTCACATCTGGAGCCGGGACCCCAGGGCGTTCCAGCCGTCCCCGCTTGCTGGCGTCTCTGCTGAGATTTCAGCTCTCTCGCTGCCTCCAAGGGGGAAATCCTGCCTGCACATTAAAGACTGCGGTAATTAATTAGCCAGGCACTTCACTGTGAGTCAATGGCGTAATTGTTGCTCGTGGTGGATAAATACTAATTGAATATTAAGAACATATTTGTGCAGAAGGAGTTGCTTCAGGAGCCAGCGTGCCCTTTGCCAGCCAGATGTTTGGGCTCATCACGGCGCTGAGTCATTGGCGGGGTCCTGGCATCCAGGCTGCTCCTGTCTGAGGCGGGCGGGCGCCAGGCTGGGAGCGGCGCCCGGGACAGGACACAGCCGCAGGGAGCAGGTGACAGGTGTGTGCGGAACATTTTAGGTGCATGTGAACGCCTGCTTCCTTTTAACCCCTCCCACAGCCCACTGGCTTTCCTAAAAGCTGGTTTAATCCTGGGTGGGGCGGCGAGTGAGTGGGTAAACTGAGGCCAGAGTCAGCCTGCAGCCTCCTCCTTCCGTGGCAGGTGGCTTGGGCTCCGGCCCCTGGACTCGCCGTCCACAGAAGAGGGCCGACCGCCCTCCCTGGGTCGGCCAGGTGCCCGGGCCTCAGGACCGACTGCCCCCAGGAGTTGAGCCTCCTCAGAGCTGGGTCAGCCCTGGCAAGGCAGCAGGGCACCGTGCAGTTAGCAATGCAGGCTCTGAAGCCTTCGACTCAGAGCTCAGCTCAACCTCCTACGTGCTGAGAAAGCTTAGGCAGGTTACTTAAGCTCTCTGAGCCTCAGTTTCTACACTCACATGATCCGATGCAGATGACAACAGGTGTCATTGGCAGGGCTGTGGATGGCCTATATTGGGACTATACAAATTAAGAAAAGCCCACCTGGTCTCCCCACTGAGGGATAAACAAATAGCAGGTACATAGTGTGGTGGCAAGAACATGTGGGCTGTCGTTTGGGCCCGACGCCCTTGCACAGTGAACAACCTGCCTCCCTGTACGTGGCAGCGCTGTCTACAGGGTTGTGATGAGAACAAAGTACCACACAGCCAACACCCAACACCTGTTAGTCATCTCTAGTTTCCTGACCCCACTTCCCCAAGAACTGAGCATGATTTTGCTGCCACCCACGCGCTGCTGCACCCTCTTTTAGAAGGGTGGAGAAGAGGATGCTGGCTTGCAGGCCACGAAGAGGACGCAAGTTGTCCCGGGGCGCCAGCACAGCAGAGGGTCACGGAGCCTCGTCACAAAGTGTCTTTGGAGTGCCCAGGGTCCCTCCGGCACCACCACTCCAGCCTGGAGCTGTCCCAGGACAGGCGGGACCTGCCTGAGGGTCCCCGTCCTCCTGGCCCACCCGCAGCAGGCGAGATCTGCAAGGAGCCTCTGGAACCCCGCCTCCCCCACCTGGCCCCAGGCCCCCGCCGAGCTCCTGGGGAGCTTGTCGCCCACCCCTGGGGCGACAGACGGGACTATTTCTACGGCAGAGGCACACTCACGCTCCCGCGTGTGCAGCCTTCTGCTCCCTGCTCCCTGGCTGCCTAGCGCCGGCGGTTCCTGCCTAAATTAGGAGCCAGCAGATGGAGGAGCGGGGCGCCCCCCTCACGCTGGCCCCGCCCGCCTCCTGGGCTCCCCGCTCGCCTCGGACGCTGGTGAGTAGGGACCAGGCTCCAGTTTGACTCTAGGGGGACAGCCAGAGGGGCGGGACGATGGCTGGGAGACGGCGCAGGGAAGGCGCGGCGGGGCGAAGGGCTGGAAAGGCCCGCGTCAGGTGTGCCGAGAGGGCAGCTGCCGCCCCGGACTGGACCCCCAGCTGGGTGACCCCGGCCTGAAGCCTGAGCGCGGGACTGTTCAGGCCAACTCCAGTGCGGCGCCAGGTCCTGGCCCCCCAGAGGTGACAGCAGACACGCCCCGCTTCCGCGCCCGGCTGAGGGCTCCGGGCTGCTCCGGGACGCGCACCCGCCTCCAGGGAGCCCCGGAGGAACCTCGCAGCTCCAGCTGGTCCCGGGGGGACAGGCGGCCTCCTGCCCCGCCTCCCCGGCCGGCAGAGGGCACAGGCCCCGCCCAGCGCCCGCCCAGCGGGCGTCCCCTCTCCTCCGTGCTTGCGCACGCCGGCCTCAACTTTGCTTCCTGCTCCCGGCTTTGGCACTTGGGAGGTGTCAGAGACTGAAGAGCAATTTGCATTTTAATAAAGAGAGTTGTATTTCTGTCATTTGCATTTAAATAAGGTGCTGCTTCCTGCCTCCCAACCCCCTGCGGTGGTGCACCTTTGGGAGAAGCAGCCTCCCTGGGTCTCCTCACAGCCCTGCAGCCTCAGTGGGGGGGTCGGACGGTGGACAGGGACTGGGGAGGCCCCATCACCGCTCTCTCTCCTGAACTCTTGTGCACACACACACCCCACGTGGAATCTCACGATTCATCATATGCACACGCACACTAACCTGCAGTACATGTGCATGCACACATGTGCACACACCATGTATACATATGAGCGCATTGTGAAGGCTTGTACACATACACATGTTCATGCCCCCCGCACTAACACACACATGCATAAACACACACAAGTGCACACACAAACACGCAGCCTCCAGAGGTGACAAGGTGCCATGTGGCTTGTCTCTCGTGCTGCCCGTCTTGGGTAGACAGCCCTTAGCTTTCCTCTCTCTGGAAGCTGCTGTGGGGCACATTGGGAGGGCCGAGATGCGTGCAGGGTGGTGTGCTGAGGCAGGGGCAGAGGCCCAACATCCTCTCTGGGCCCCAGGAGCCCCTCCCCAACCCGATGTGCCTGTGCGGCCACCAGAGCTTGTGCCGCCTCGCTATCCCCAGCTAAGGCTCTGTCTTCTTCATGTCCCCAGACCCTCCCAGCCTCAGGTTGTTTTGCTCCTCATACCCTCCTCTGCCTCTTACCTTCTGCCCAACCGGTCTTCAGATCAGCACAGGGCTCGTGCACAGACAGAGGACAAGGGCTATGTCCCCTGGCCTCTCCGAGTCTTACCTCCCTGAACTATATGGGCATAATAATGTCACTGGGTTGACAGGAGAGGCGTAGTGGTGATGCGGGCACTGACCGGGCAGCAGCAGGAGGTGGCTGCAGGGCATCTTCGCCTGGGACGCTGAAGGGCTGCCTGCCTCTGGCTTCATCGCTCTCCCTTTACCACTGTGCCCTGAGCGCATGGTGACAGGCAGGTGCTGGCAGCGGGTCCGAGCCAGACACCTGGTCGGGTGGGGAGCCGAGGTTGCAGGCGAGACCTGGGCTAGGGCAGGGCCCAGGGCAGAAATAAGGACAGCACTTCAGGTGCCTGGCAGGAGTGACCTTGGCCAGCAGCGGATGTCCCTCAGGCCCTCCGATCCTCCTTCCTGACGTCTCCCGGGTACTTCCCAGCATCACCATCCCCACAAATATCCCAGCCTCTGCAAGAGGCAGGGTGGAGCCGGCCTGAAACCCAGGGCGCAGCTCTGCTTTCCCTGCTGGGCTCGCTGGTTCTGGGCGAGGCGCTCTCTGCAGAGCCGGCACCTAGACCAGCTCCTTCTCCCTTGCTGCGTGAGGCCCCCGCTGTCTGGGGGCCTGTGGGGCCTTCTCAGGATGGCCTTTTCGAGCCCGCAATATAAAACCGATAAGAATCAAAGGAAACTAATTATAATGAAAATGCAGTTATCAAAATATTGAGAACAAATCATGATGGAATAATATATGTGCTTCTTTATGAATGCACTAAATCATGAGATTTAATAAAACCACCATCGTTTTGAAAGAGGATTGACCATAAGTGATATTTCAAATTCTCCTCCACAGTTACCACAGGACTTGAAGCCATCTGCGCTTTCTGTGGGTGACAGAGTCCCGGGGTCTGTGGCTGCTGCTGTGGCCTGCTGTGCATGCACACGGTGGAAGTGGGAAAGTGCGACTAGAGACAAAGTCAATTATATGTGATTTTCTCCCCAGCCACACACGCAGACCCTTGAGCTCTGTCTGGGGATCCATAGGTCCCAGGTTCCTTTTGGTGGCTGGAGACAAACGGAAGTGGGGACCTGCCCTGGGGGCGTAGGGACAGGGGCCCGGGAGCCCGAGGGTGCCATGCTAGGGGTGGCGGGGGGCTTGCACGGGGCAAAGGATGAAGTGGAGGCCGTGGAGGAGCGACTGACTGTCCTCCTCGAAGCTCTGGCCAGGGTGGCCTGGGGGAGCGGTCAGATTTGCGGGGTGTTTTAGAGGATGGCCAGTGGCTTTTTGCAAGGTTGAGGTGCTGGGTGAGAGGAGGGAGGTGCCTGTCGTGTGTCCGCGGGTGGCTCTGAACTGTTGGGTCCTGTTCTTCCTGGGCCATGACGGTCTGGGTCTGGTTTTGTCACCCATGCTGGGAAGTGGCCTGCAGACCCCGAGGCAAGGGCAGGTGGGCCGCTTGGGACCCCCACTGGGTGGCTGTCAAAGCTGCTGCTGTCCCTCACAATGGCCAGCACCCCAGGAGTGGGCAGACCCCTGAGCCACCCCAGGAGACCACTGGTGAGATCGCCTTCTGCTCTGTTGACATGGCCGTCCCCTGGGTGTCCCCCTTCCTTGGCACAGCCCTCCCCGCTCCAGGACGTCTTTGAAGGCAGCACCAGACCAGCTTTGTCACACACTGAATAGCTGCCCTTGGTGAGCTTGGAACATGTTTGTTGGTTGAATGAATGAGGCGACGGGGGCAAGGAGAGATAATCCCTCGGCCCCTTCCACTTGTTCGCTTTTATTTTCTGAGAAGTGCAGACTGGCGGACGCAGCCACAGTCCGCATCCAGCTCTCGGTGCGGGCGCCCAGGCCATCTCAGGTGGTGCTGCCTGGCCCCGCACGGCCTCCCGCCCATCTCTCTGTCCCTTACAGCCATGCCATGTTGCCGCGCGGTTGTCTGGTTAAGCAGGGCCTGGCACCCCTACGTTTGCCTTCCCATCCTCCCCATCACAGGGCTGGGGACCTGTGGCCTTGAGGGTGTGTGGCCTTTGGTGCCTGCACCTGGGTTCCAGTGCGGGTGATGGAAGCGAGTCGCCTGCCTCCCCTGAAGGGTCCTTTACCAGGCAATGCCACCTCCAGGCACTGGGGGCTCAGTTCATCTGGGGGAAGGCAGGTCACAGGGACGGGTAGATGGAAGGGTAGCTGGTGGGGGAAACAGGGTCACGAGGTTTATTCTAAGAGGCACAATGACAGCCAAGGCTCCCGAGCCCAGAGTGGGCACAGTCTGGCCCAAGGGGACAGGTGGGCAAGAAGGGCACGAACTGTATTGTTCCAAGAGCTCCGTCCAGTGTCCCCGTGTGTCCTCGCTGGCATCAGCAGAGGGGACTACAGCCCCCTGCTCAGTGCTCTCTTTGCCCGCCCCTCGGCCGCCTCACAGCCCACCCTCCCCGCCTGCCCGGCCCGGGTCAGGTAACCCAGAGCTGGCGAGTGGGTGTCGGGCAGGCGCGTCCAGGACGGCTCTCATCCTCCCTCTTCCCCCCACTGCGGCTTTATTAATTGTTTATATTGCAGTCTGTTAATTGGCAATAACCAGTGTGCCGAAGTGTCTTTTAATCACCCCTCTCAGGGCCCGAGGCGGTGACGGGTTGGTGGCTTCAGTGAGTGAGGAGTTAGATAAGCTGCCAAAACCTGCCACACAGACACGGGCAGGAAGCGCCTCCTCCCGCCCGCTCCGCCGCCCTTCTGCCTGCGCCAAGCATGGCTACTGCGGGCACACGCACACATCACACACAGGTACACGCGTGTCACACGCAGGTTACACGGGGACCACCCGTACACATGCTCGTGCACACACACGTGTTAGACCCACACTGGCTTCCTGTGCAGTCCTGACACACTCGTTCATTCTGTGGACATATCTCATGTTCACACGGCAGGAGCTGTCACTGACCTGGAGGAAACTGAGTCCCGGTGGGGGGTTACTGTCTAGTAAGATGAGGCCAAGGAGGAGGGCTCCTGGGGTGCTGGGGAGGCCAGAGGCCCAAACCGTCGGCTCGGGGTGCACGGAGTTGGGTGTGGCCGTGCCCCTGGTCCCCTCACCCCGCAAGCCCGAGGCCCCATCTGTTCCTGGGGAGTGCTTCACGCCCGGGCAAGGATGGAGCTGGAGTGCTGCCAGGGTGTGAGGGCAGGGTGGGGAGCTCCGGCCTCTGCGGCTCTGGGAGGGACCAGCACGTGTCCCGGAGAACATTCTGCAGCTCGCCACCACCCACAGCCGGTCCCACACTTCACAAAACATTTACTAATCCATGTCTCACATTCACGAAGGGGAGTAGTACATGGACATGCCACAGCCCAATTCTTTTTATGTCCCCTTGCCCTCCCCTCCCTCCCTGCCCTCCATCTCTTTGTCCCCTTCCCATTTGCAAAGGCACTCTCTCCCTGTTGCCTATTATCTAATCTTTTCTTTTGCTCTTTAAATTAGTTTTAGTATACGTGCTGCCAAAGTGAGTGCTTCTCTTTATTTATACTTAAATTTCTTATATAACATTTAAGCTCGTGTATCTGATTTATCTTAATATTATGGTCTCAAGGTACATCCGTTTTCCTATAAGTGACTCAAGTTTATCCTACTTTATGGCAGAATAGTGCTCCATTGTGTGTAAATACCGCATTTTCTTTATCTATTCATCTGTAGATGACATGTTAGCTGCTTCCAAGATTTAACTCTCAAGAGCTGCGCTGCTGTAAACATGAGTGTGCATCTTTAACTCTTTCGGGGAGATACCAAGAAGGAGAACAGCTGGGTTGAATGGAACCTCTAGCTTTAGTTTTTTGAGGAATCCCCACACTGAGTCCCACAGTGGTCGTCCTGGTTTACATTCCCACCAAAAGGGTCCCTTTCCCCACCACCTCATGAACATTGGTTAGTTCCTGACTTACGAACGAGTTCCATTCTGGGAGAGTTTTCCTTCAGTTGGGTTTGTTCATGAGCCAGCGAAGTGAGTCTTACACAGTACACCTATGAAAGCAGCCCGAATGTTCCTAAGTCGGGGGCTTACTGTACTTGATTTTTCAGTGATAGCCATTCTTTCTGGAGTGAGATGGAATCTCAGTGTTCTTTTAGTGGCCAGAGATGTTGAGCGTCTTTGATGCATCTATTGGCCACTGGCACTGAGATAAGGTGGGGCGCGGCAAAGCTGGCTGGGGACATAAGTGGGACCCGTCAGTCACAAGATCTCAGGACCAGCCAAATAACACCCAGGACCCCGTAGGCGGAACTTCTCTCGGCCTTCCACGCAATGTGGGTGGTGTGAGTAGACAGCCGCAGCCGGGAGTTTGTCACTGTGACCTCAGTGCGGCCCACCTGGCTTCCCAGACCCAGGGTGCCCTTTTATTTTTCCTTCTTCTGTTTGGCCCAGGTTTGCTCACAAAGCTAGTTCTTCCCTTGCCCCTTCGCCCCTCTCTTTTCAAATTAACTTTTTGGCATCATTTTTGGCTTGTCTTGTCCAATTCTTTGTTCGACGTGAGAAGGACCTGGGGTGCTTTTGGTTGGCGAGCCATTTCTAAGGAGCCACCCTCCGTGATACTTCTTCTGAGAAGTGCCTGTTCGCGTCACTCGCCCGTGTTTGTCAGCCCTACACTCAAGTCCCTGTCCCATCTGAGGGGCTGTGTCCTGTCCTCCTGGGCCGTACCCCGTCCACCCTGGGGGACGCACGCCAATCTCCAGCCAGCTGCAGGGCCGCCTCCTGGGAAGGGCTGGGACGCAGGCACATGAAGCCCAGACCCTGCAGGGAGCTCCCAGAGGGCAGGGACGAGGAGGAGCCGACAGTGGTGATCCCAGCTCCTCCCTGCCCGCCATGCTCCCCTGCCTCGTGGCTCCGTCCTCCGGAGGCCTCCGAGCTCCCTCCTAGGCGCCGCTTCTTTACGGTCTCCTGTGGCCCTGCTGCGTGTGGACAGCACTGCCTCTGGCACCCGGCTGGGGCCAGTGTGGACAGAGGAGGGCTCGCTGGAGAGCACTCGGGGCCCTGCACCTCCTGGAGCCCTGGCCGTCACTTCTGGGACTGGGTTTCCAACATCCTTGTCCATTGACTGGGATCTGAATCTGACCTTGTGTCTCCCCTCTGGAGCAGTCCCTTGCCCCCATTGCTTATCGGGTGGGAGCCGGCGTCTTGGAGGGGCAGGCCGACCCCGGGCTCCGCTGCTGCTCTTCTGGCTGATCTGCCTTCCGCACAGGCCCACCACACCAACGGGCATCCCTTGGGGCCTGCAGCCCGGATGCTCTGTACACCCCAGTGGTGGCAGCCCCGCCTGTCATCAGCCTACGACACCCAGAGCGTCTGGAGGAGCCACGTCTCAGCAGCTCTGGACCATGAGGCCTTCCTGTCACGTGCACATGGCCCTGGTGGCCGGAAGTGATACTCTGCAGCCACCCCGGCCACAGACTCCAGTGGGGCTGGTCTGCGAGGGCTCCTGAAGAGGTGGGAGGCAGCCATCGAGAGGTGGGGAGGGGGACAGCTTTGTCCTTGGGGGATGCCTCAAGTCCCTGTGTCCCCCACTGTCCCCAGGGCTTTTGTAGTGCCCCTGTGATAGGATTCAAATCACAGGATTACAGCACGAATGCAATAGGATCGGGCCGACTGGGAGTAACAGAGATATACTCACAAGAAATTAAACAAGAGAAACTTGTAGTTCTCTCTCTTGCACAAGTCTGGGGATGATGCAGCTCTGCTCTATGCAGCCTCCGAGACCCGGGCCCTTTTTTCTTAGTGACCTCCATTCCAGGGACCTCATGTGGTCCAAGAGGCTGCTGCAGAGCCAGCCATTTCCTCCTTCTTCCAACAGCTGAAAGGAAGGAGGGGCAAATAAGAATGGACAAGGAGTGTGCAATAACTGTCTCTAATGAACTTCCTAGAAGCGTCTGCATATGTTCTGCTGGCCAGAACTCAGTGAGACTGACCGCTCCTAGCTGAAGAGAAGGCTTACTTTTCAGAGAGCCAGCTGCAGAGAGGTAAGTAGGTACCGCGGGGGACGGGGCACACTTGCTGGCTGAGCCCCTGAAGGCACTGCCAGGCCCCCTCACTCCCACGCCATCCTCTGGGGCCTGTCCTCGGCCACATTCTCCCTGCTCGCCTCACTGCTGGTCAGAGGGCAGAGCTGCGAGGCCCACAGACGCCAGCCCTCCTTGCGGTCCACAGAGACCCTGCACGGTGACCCTGACGGACGTCGCTGAAGTGGACAGTATTGCTCTCTGGGCTGCTTTTCGGATCACCGCTGATAGTTCAGCTTCATTCATTCATTCAACAAATGCGCTCTAGGCTGTGAGCCACCACAGAACCAAAGTCCCACCTCCTGGAAACTGGGGGGCTCGCCCGGCTCACAGCTCCCTGCTTCCTCTTGCTCTCTTCCTCCCTCTTTTTCCTGTGAACGGAGCTGGCTGCTGGCTCCAGGGGGACACTGAGCCTGGCCTCCCAAGTCCCCAGTGCTGAGTCTGCAGAGGCGCCCCCTTCCCGCGGGACTTTTCCAGCTCACAGGACGAATTCCTGAGGCTGCCTGGGGCCACCCTGGCCTGCCCGGCAGCCCAGCAGAGACCTGAGACAGGCCCGAAGACAGCCCTGGAGCACCTGGATCTAACTGCACCTGACACCCAGGCCCTGCACTGACTGGAGCCCGTAGGCACCCTCTTCTCCAGCCAAGCTTCGTTTCCAGGCCGCCACCTCTCCTCGCCCTGCCCCGCCCCTGCCCAGGCCCTGCAGCCCCCACCTCGTGCCCAGCTTTCCTTCGCTTCCTGCCATCCTGGCCACTGCTGTCACCATGTAATTCCGTGTGGTCGCATCCCGTGTGTGGCCTACTTGCCCCTCCTGCTCCACCCGGCCGCCAGGGCGCCTTCCGAACTTGCCCTCCGCGGGGTCCACGCCTCTGGCCGGGCCAGACTGTGACCTGGAGGGACGCCTGAGAGAGGCCCGGGGAGCTGGGGACAGGCACGGGGCCCGTCAGGGGCTGCCTGTGAGCGGGAGAGGGGCCAGGCTCCGACACTGTGCGAGCCCGGCGCTGGAAGATTCCGGGGAGCTCTCCTGCACCTGGCTCTGTCCCTGTCCTCCCCGGAGGGGACGGCGACCCCTGGCGACAGAGGGAGAAATGGGGGCACAGCCAGCGCGGGCTCACCGAGGCCCCGGACCTCACTCGGCGACTTCCGAGAATTCCTGAAACTGCCCCAAACGAAAAGCCGCTAAATGAAGAAATATTTCCATTAGTTTTAATGAAAAAATTTCCGTGCATTGTATCCCATGGCGAGACAGCCAATTTCTCACAGACAAGAAAACACAGAGATGGAACAAGGAAAACAGGTTTACGTAAGTAATAAAGAGCAACCTGAAATTAAGCGCTAGCTGTGTAACTGCTGTAATAAGGCGAGGCAGGCCTCTCCCCACCGGATCCGGGAAAAACAAGCTCAGGCGAATGGGAGCTGAAGAGTGCACTCGATCTCCAGGGACTTGGCCGCATAGGTCACTGTGGGGGAGCAGGGCAGGGGCCCGGGTCTGGGCCTGCTCTGCCCAGCCCGGCATGCACCTCCCGAGGGTCCCACAAGACAACCGGAGCCCGGCCGACAAGGGGCTAGAGCGCAGAAACACACTGTGTAGAGGACATTTAATGAGCACGTTTAGAGCAACTACAAGCAGGCAGACATGTCAGAAGAGGGACGTGGTTTTCCGAGGATGCGCAGCGCTGCAGAGCCGGGAGGGGATCGTGTCTTCCGGGGACTCCCAGCTCGTCGCAGGACAGAAGACTTGGGGGGCCGCCACGTCCGGCATGGCGTTTGCCGGAGGCCCAGGAGAAGTGGGACTGAGGCCGAGGGGCTCTGTCCCCCCACCTCGCCCTCCCCCGGCCGGGGCTCCCTCCTTGCCTCCCCTCCCGGAGGGAGGTGGCGCCCCGGGGAGAATCCCGTGAGTACAGCTGGAGCCGGACAGATCACGGCCTGGGAGTCTGCCATCACGTCACAGGGCAGGCCTGCTCCCGCCCACTGCCCCGTCCCCGGGCTGGGCCCAGCGCTCGGCTCCCTCCTCCCTGTAGGCCAAAAAGCGCCCTTTCCATTTCCGTGGGAGGACCAGCCTCCCCAGCTTTCTGGGAAGGCACTTTGCTTTTCCAAGGGCCACCCGCAGAGTTGTGCCTGGTGCCACTGGGCTGGAAGGGGGCAGCTTCAGCTCCAGGAACGCTGACGGCCGTCATGGGGCGACAGGCCAGTGTTAGGACGGCATCCACACCGCAGGAGGCAGGGAGGAGAGGCCGCTAGTGACCTCCCTAGCTTGCTGGATCCAGCCTCATCTGAAGCAGTTAACTCTGTATTTTTAAAAACTATGCGAGCCAATAAATCCCACTTACTGTTTAAGCCGGCATTTCCTGTTATTGCCAATGAAATATTCCTTCCCTATCCCGATCCATGCCCGCGTGGGACAGACAAGGTTCCACCCGGGCCACCGAAGACCGCGCGCTGTGGTCCCATCCATGGAAGGCTGGGGACCGATGGCTGTGGAGGCACGGTGGATGTCTTGGGCCTCTGACTGCTTGTGCGGCTTGCCAGGGTCCCTCTCCGTACAGCCCCGGGCAAGAGCCCATTCTTCAGGGAGAAGAGTTCGTTTTCTTAGAAGCTCTTGGGAGCCGCTGGGAGTCTGCCACTGAGGCTGGCTGTAGCCCGCAGCCCGCCCCGAGGTTGAGTCCTGCTGTTGAGGGCTGAGGACAGGGACCTGGACCTCTCCCGGCCCCCTCGAGTCTGGACATGTTCAGGTTGCCCAGGTGACCCTCTCTGGTCAGAACTGATTTTTTTTTTTTTTTTTTTTTTTGGTGGCAGGGTCTCTCTGTGTCATCCAGGCTGGCTTCAGACTCAGGATCCTCCTGCCTCAGCCTCCTGAGTGCTGGGATTACAGGTGAGCTCCACCACGTCAGGTTTAGAATTGATCTTAAGGCTGCTTTCAAGATCCAAGCAGGTGCACCAAGCCTCTGGCCACTGGGTTTTTCTTCACCACAGAGAACACCCAGATGCAGCATCTCAGACCCCTGCACTGTGGGATCCCTCCGAGCTGCCAGACCCCGGACCGGTCCCGTCCTGCATCTTCCTGGGACATCGGGGGGACCTGGGGCTTCCTTCTTGCCAGCCCCTATTCGTGTTCTGCTGTCGGGACAAAGTTCCTCAAACTGCAGTCGTTCGGCCTGATTCTCAGCCTTATGAAGGTGGCAAGGCCACGTACGTTCAGCACAACTGCACTTTGATTTTTGAGTTTTGATCTTTCCCAGGCTTCCTCCTAGGCGGGCAGTAAGGTCCTGTCTCACCACACTGGGCGGGAGCAACAAGGGACATCTCCTGCTCGGCTGCACAGTCACAGGCTGCGAGGTGCCAGAGACCCCACAGTGCGCCGTGTGGCGGAGCGTGAGCGGTAGCTCAGTGCATTACGTGCGCTTCGACTTCTGGTGTTTCTGCGTGCGGTGGGTTTATCAGGACGGAGCCGTGGTGCGAGGAGCGTCTACACAGAGTGCCAGCTGGTGGTGGGGTGACGCCCCCGGGGTGGGCTGGCTGGGGCTGGTCTGCCCTTCTGCCCGCAGGGCATGAGTCCCTGCTTTGGCGTTTGGTGCTTGTCACACAGAGCACAGCCCGTCTTCCAGACGGCCCCGAATGCCAAGCTTTAGGGCTGCCGGGGGGTCAGAGCCTCAGTCTTCTGGTTGGGAAGCTGATGTGTGTTCTCTGTCACCCACGGGCCTCTTAATGCTCCGAAAAGATGGACTTTTGGCTGTAGAGAGACCAGATGCCCAGCCTGCCTCGTGAGCAGTTGGCAGCCTGAGATGTCCACGGTGCACCGGGTGCCGTCGGTCCCCCCAACACACGGTGTGCCCAGCGGTGCTCCGTCTTCAGCAGCCCTGTGTGGAATCCTGCACCGTTGTCTCTTTTCTGTCCCATTTCTCTTGGGAACTTGAGAAGTGACCGCCGGAGAGGGTGGAAGTCCCTCTGACCTGCTGTTGGGCGGGTTCAGGTGGGAACACAGTTCTCTCTCAGCTGCCGAAGTGCCGTTCTGCCCCCAAGACAGCAGTGGCGCCCTGTCCCTGGGAGCCAGCGCTGTGCCGTGACCTTCTAATCACCCGCTTCTCCCGCGTTGCGTAACCAGGCGAAGGGTCCCAGGTGTCTTCACAGGGAAGAGTCACTGTCCCGTGTGTGCTGTTGCTCGGGACTGGCCCAGGGACTTCCCGTGGCCTCTTTGGAGTTTTCTCAGAACCACCCCGCAGTCTGAGACTCTCCCCTGCTCCTTCCTCCCCGGTGCTCACATCTGCCTCGATGTCCCCACTGCCTCTGCCTCCCCCACCCCCACTTTCTATCCCTCCCCCCAGGGCCCGAGCTGACACATTTTCTGGCTTAAGCCAGATGAGGGGTTTGCAGATGCATGTTATATTATTCTCTCAACCTTCTGTATATCTAATTTTTTGATTATGGAAAGACAAGATGCATTATCCTTTCTCGCCAATAGCATCCTCCAGGGGCAGAGTCAGGGAGAGTCCCCTGAATTGATGCGGGCTGATAGATCCATTCAGCATTCCTGTCTCTAGCTGCGCGGACCTCATTCTTCTCATTATGCCAAGGATTTTCTGGTCCTTTTTTGCCAATTAGCGTGGATCATCATTTGGTCCAGGTTCGAGTTAGTGACTTCTGCAAAATGTCAGAATTTTGCTAACCGCTTGAGAGAACCTGAATGCATAATTTCTGGTGATCACTCCCATATCAATGAATGAAGCCAAGCCCACGTTTGACTCCCCTCCACCTTCACCAGGGTGCCCTCAGCCCCATTCCCACGCATGCACCCCTGCCAAGGCAATATGCTTCAGTGAGCTCGTGTAATTTTGGGGGGAAGAATAATTGCTCTTCTCTTCCCCACTCCAATTCTACTGGACCATGTTGAGCCCAGATCCCAAATATTCTGGAAGAAATGATGAGGCTGAGTCAAGAAGGAGCTCAGTGGTGGTGCGGCAAGGTCCTTAGGTGTTGAATGTCCCTAGAGCCCTCATGATCCCTGTGGACATCGCCGTTCTGACAGGATGCCAATATTTCCTGGCCCGTCCTCTCTCTGTCACAGACAGGATCTGGTAAGGCCGTGAATCCGGCTAACACTGTAATTCAGTAACTTCAAAATCAATATCTAAGTTCAGTCTTCAGCAATTTCTATTCCATGGCTCTATGCAATAAAAGATTCTTTCTGCCTGATCGTGTAATGGCCCTGAATTTTATTCTATGCCTCAAGGCGAACATTTTGATTTGAGCCTGTCATTTTCTTGCTTTAAATTATCCAATGTTAGGGACAGCTATCAGGCCGGCGGTCCCAGTGTTCCTCATCTTTTATAAATTGGTCTGTGGTAGCTGTGGCAGACTTTCACTTTTGGCTGGCACCTGGTCCCAGGTGACCAAGGGTGGAACACAGTTAGTGGCTTACCGCTGTGTGTTGGCAGCCACTTTACTCTCCAGCAGAAACTGAAGCCCTACTGATTTCCCCAGTAGAGTTATGAAAACAGAAGCCCTACTGATTTCCCCAGTGGAGTTATGAAAACAGATTTCGACCAGCTCCCGTGTGCCCAGGGTTTTGCGGCAATCCCACTCCTGGTACTAATTTATGATCAGGATTATTTGGTTATGAGCACCAAAAATTGGCAGAGGAAAAGTTAAATGAGAATAGGGGATTAGTTGATGAACTAGAGAAGCAGGTTGGAGGAGGCTGGATCACAGGTCTCGGGGTGGGTGGGACCAGGGAAGCTCTGGAGGTCTGGTCACACGGGGAGTCACTCTAGGACACAGCCACAGATGCCCTAGCGCTTGCCGCCTCGCATTCCTCTGAGTCTCCATTTGAGATTCAGATTCTCCAGAGAGGCTCTGATTGGCCTAGGCTGGGTCCAAACCCTATGGTGGGGGATACAGTGGCGTCCTGGTGACGGATCACTGCACACAAGTGACACAGGGCCAGGGAAGCTATATCGCCCTTGGGGGAAGATGCTGAGCAGACAAAGCTAGCACATGGACTCCATGTACCATTCCTTCTCAGCGGTGAGCCCTCCCTGTCCTGTCCCTCTTCCTGCAGGGCTCCTCCTTGGTGTGGATGCCCTCTGCTCTGGGAAGTCCATGAGTGTCTGAGATAAGTGCCCTCTTAACCGGCTCCACAGCGCAGGAGTCCCCAGCCCCAGGGTCACACACTGATGCCAGTCCATGGCCTTGCTGGGAACCAGGCTGCACCGCAGGAGGTCAGTGGCTGGTGAGTGAATGAAAATTTGTCTGTATTTACGGCTGCCCCCACCATTTGCATTACTACCTGAGCTCTACCTCCTGTCAGATCAGTGGCAGCATTAGAGTCTCATAGGAGTATGAATGCTTCTGTGAACTGCACATGCAGGGGTGCAGGTTGCCTGCTCCTTATGGGAATCTGGTATTCTGTGATCTGGTGGAGCTGAGATGGTGATACTAGCACTGGGAGGCAGCTGCAAATACAGATTTGCATGAGTTGAGAGGTCTAACTGCACAGAGACCATCATAAATCTGTTGCTTGAGAATCAGATCAAACCCTCAGTGAGTGACGAGTGACAATTGAGCTGCATCCGGTGGCAGGCTTTGTAGAGGCAAGTGAGTCGATGTGCTGCAACTGGGCAGTAGTGTCTGGTGAGGCTTTAGTCAGATCCAACACTAGTCTGCATGTGGCCTGCCCGTCATTTTATTTACTGCTTCCATCCACACATCCTTCCCGCACTGTGCACTTGTCTCACTCACAGTTTTGGGGAGCCCACAAATGCACTCTAGCCCGAACAAGTAAAAATCATCACTGGAGAGGTTCTTGGAAAGGGAGAAAAGACCTAGTGACGAGACAGCAGAAGACTTTAAAACCATCAACAAAAAGAAAGCTGCATTTAAAAGAAAAGACAGAGTCCTTCTTAAATAATGTGTTCATTGCAACAGGGGAGTCACAGTCTCCAAGCCCACTTTGTATGATATGTAGTGACAGCTGCCTGACGAAGCCATGGAATCTTCAAACTTGCTCCGCCACATGGAGACCAAACCTGCATTGAAAGGCCAGTCTGTGGAGTCTTACAAAAGAAAAAAGTGAACACAAACAACAGAAGCAATTATCAAACCCCAGCACTTCATCAAATGTGTCTGCTCTGACAGTGTCATTCTTAGTGGCTAAACCACATGGCTAACACCGAGAAACTCTTTGCTGTTGGTAGAGGTTTGACCCTGCCTGTTGCTAAACGTGCTTGTTGTGAACTTTTAGAAGAGGCTGCAATTCAAAAGGTGATATGTGCTCCACCATATTTATTGATCTCTTCCTCATGGCCACAGAGTGGCAGCTGTGCCTCTGGTCATCACATCTGTATCCCTTTTAAATACGGGGAATAGAGAATGGCAACCAGAGAGGAGTGGGAAAGAGGAAGGACAAAGGCTTCTCTCTCAGCTGGCTGTGTTTTTTTATTTGGAAAGGAATGCCTGACCAAGGACTTTCACTTCTTACCTGGTAGCCAAATTGTGTCACAGGACTACTCATAGCAGCAAGGGAAGCTGGAACAATGAGTGTTTCAGGTTTCTAATCACAGAGTAAAGGAAAAGGGACTCGATAATAGCTTTCAGGGAGCTGGCCCACTAGGTGTGCTGCAACTACCTACCGCTCGTGTCACCCTGGCAAGTCATGGACCTCTTCGGCCCCAGTCTGAAGACAGAGACACTCACATTGTGTGGATGCTCACAGAGCCTGATACCTAGGAAACTCGTGGTCTGCCAGGTTCCCCGTGGTCACTGTGACAATCAGTGATTCTGATGGTGGCCTCAGGCACGGTGGCCCGGGGCGTCTGTGATTCCCTTGGCCTGTGGCTCGGCCTTGGAAAGTGTAGCTCTCTGCCTGAGCGAGCTCCATGGGGGACCTTGGGCAGGATTTAGGGAGGGGCCCGTGGCCTGGGGACGGCTCATCTGGGGCCCGAGGCCTGGTTAATCAGAACGAATTGATTGAGAGCAGCTTTAATAAATTGATTCACTTTGGTGAATAAAGCAGGCAAAAAGGGGGAAATCTGTATTGCTGCCAGTCACAGGGCTGGAGGGTCCCCTGAGGTCCTGACCTCGTCCCGGCCTCTCCCCGGGGCCAGCCTGTCCCCAGGGAACCCCTGGCCCAGCAGACTCGCTCCGGTCCTTCCCTGGCTGGGAGTGGGGTGCGGCCGGGCCCAGGCGGGCTCAGGGGCGCATGTGCCCCAAGCCCCCTGCAGACACGTGTGACTCCCGCACACAGTCCTGCACGCCCACACTCCGGCAGGGAGTCCATGCCCAGCCTCAGTTTCCCCAGGAGCGACAAAAGCGTCCTGAGGCCTTTGAGCTGCCCAGCCTGGCCCGGCTTGCCCCAGCGAGGGCTTCTTTGCCCCTCCAGCATCTCCCCATGACCCTCATCGTCTCCTGAGTTGATCTCAGAGACTAAGACCCAGCTCCTGGTGGCCTGGCTGTGGGGGCTCGAGGTCCCTTCCTCAGCCCCACTGGTGGCATTTGTGTGTCATGGCAGCACTCCCTGCTCCATGCCTCCCTTTCCTCTCCTGTAAACTGGGCTCGCGATAGTTGTGCCATGCTTGTTGGGGGTGTTCCGTGACCTGAGCCTGTTCACAGGGAGCTCCTGGTCACGGTCAGTGCTCTCGGCGGCAGGAGTGGAGGCAGGTGTGAGGTGAGGGTCGCTAGGCGGCAGGACTGGGGCCTTGCCACATTTGTCCCCACATCAGGCCTGCCCGCTGGGTCCCCGCACGGGCCAGCATCTGGAACATTAACCTCTCCCGGCTCCTAACCTGCAGCCGGGGCTGGGAACCAGTGAGTCGGCTGGGGCGCCAGTCCGTCTGGCAGGTCCGGCCCGGGGAGGGGGAGCGGAGTGAGGGGCGGGCTGGGCAGGGAGCAGCTGGCTGAGGCTGCGGTGGGCTCTGCCTGCCCTTCGCCCCTTCCTGCCCAGATGTCGGCTCCTCCCAGCTGCCTCCTCCACCTCCTGGGCCCGCTCCAGCTGGCGCCCGCCTCGTTAATAAAGGCAGATTGCCGCTCGCTCGTCCCCAGCACTCCTGACGGGGCCATTAATATTCCAGGGAAGATTAACTCCCCTCTGCTCCTGCCGGCCCTGCAGCCACCACCCTGCCTGCTGATGCCAACTCTGACGCCGAGGAGCTGGGGCCTGGGCGCGGCTGCGGAGCGACTGGGTGGGTGGTGCCCTCCCTGCCTGCCTGGTCCTCCAGGGTAGGGTACGCAGGTGGCAGAGGTACTAAAGCAGGGGAACCAGGAGGTGGCAGGAAGGGACAGAGTCCTTGGAGCCCGAGGGTCCTTGGCCACCCTCCAGCTCCTTGCCGTGCACGGGCATATACCACACACACGGCACACTGCCACCTGCACACGCCACACACACTCACCGAGACACTGATAACACCAGTGAGGATAGAACTGGATCTGGCCTCTGTCCCTGTCCCCAGCACAGGCGTGGGGCCTCTAAAGCGATGAAGTCTGCATGCTAATGAGGTGATGCTGGCTGGGCCTGCAGGCGGCTTCAGGATGGGGACCAGTCACCAGAAAGGCCAAGATGGGACTAGCCGCATCACATGTAGCCCGGGCACATCTGTTCTTCCGGGGTTCGACTCATTCTCGCACTCATGGAGGAGGACTGTACTGAGTTAACTCACTGGCAGGTGACGTTTTTTACCTTCGCCGGGTCTCAGGTGCCCATACACGCACTGGCTCCCTGTCAACCCCGCTCCCTGGGCTCAGCTTAAATGTCACTTCCCCCGCCAAAAATGAAAGACGGGGAGACTTTTAGAGAATTGTGTGGTGTGGTTTTAAAAAGTGAAACATGCCGTGCACCCAGGAGGCTGAGGCAGGAGGATCACCAAGAGTTTAAGTCTGGCCTGCGCTACATAGCGAGACCCCATCTCAAAAAAAAAAAAGAAGAAGAAAAGAAACTAAATTCACCAAATGACCTAGTGATTTTGCTCCTAGGAATTTATCCACGAGAAATGAAAACACGTGTGCACACACGCCTTGGTATGAACATTCTTTGCACAAATATACCACGTTCTGCTCATCCACTCATCAGTGAGTGGTCGGGGTTGCCCACTCCGAGTTATTTCTCCTAATGTTGCTGTAGACGCCGGAGCATCGTAAGTTTCTGCGCAGACTCGGCTTTTCACGACCAGGGCAGGGTTGTTGGCTGGCCAAGCAGCTTCCAGCGCGGCCCCGCCCCGCCCCGGCCCGCCCACGCGGCTGCCTGAGTCTGACCACCCTGGAGCGCGTGTGCGAACTGGTCTCTGGTTGTGGCTTTGAATTGCACTTCTCTGAGGACTAGTGATGTTAAGCACCTTTTCATGTTCCTTACGGCCACGTATGTATCTGCCTTGGGGAAAATGTCTACTCAGATCTTTCGTCTATTAAAAATTTTTAGCCTTTTTATTATTGAGTTGTAAGAGTCCTTTATTCTAGATACAAGTCCTTCCTCAGATGTGTAATTTACAGATGTTTTCATCTCTGCTGCAAACTGCCTTTTCACTCTTTTGATAGTCTTCTTTGAGGCACACATTGGTTTTCATTTTTATGTGGTCCGATTTCTGGTTTTTCCTTTGTTGCTCATGCTTTCGGTGTCATAGCTACGACTCCATTGCCAAGTCTGAGGCTGTTGGTCAACTTGCTCTCACTGCGTCGAACAGCTGACATAACCAACGTGTAGAGAGAAAAGTTTTGAGCGTCTGGTGGGCGGCGCGGCTCCTCCCCGCCTTTTCCGCCCTCCGTCCCTCTCCCTCGGCCGCCGCCGCTGCAGATGGGGTGATGGCAACGGCCAACTTCGGCAAGATCCAGATGGGGATTTACGTGGAGATCGAGCCGAGCGATGGGTCTTGCTGTGTAGTTCAAGCTGATCTTGAACTCGCTATGCGTCCCAGGCTGGCCCCCAACTTGTGATTCTCCCGACCCAGCCCCCCGAGTGCAGGCCCAATACGCCAAGCAGTAGTAACATCTTTAAATGAAGGTAATGGAGTGTAACTGTTGAATGGATAGAAAATGGAGATACAAAAGGCAAAGAGGCTAACCTGGAGAGCATTTTCTCACTTAACCCTGACCTTGAACCCAGTCCAGAAATACCTCCACCTCCAACGTGCTCAGCTAAAGTAAACAAAACTGTGAAGAACTGACGAACTGGCGTCTATTCAGAATGACCCTCCTCCAAGAGACAGCAGCGGGGCTGGCTCTACACGCGCAAGACCAGTCGGCTCCCCGCACAGTCTTCCTCCGCCCGCAGAACCGCGGTGTTTCAGATCCATCTCCAGCGCAAGCCGCAAAAAAGGAATTTGGATCCCCTTCACGTAGGAAATCTAATTGTGTGAAAAAAGTGGAAAAATTACAAGAAAAGCGAGAAAAAAGGAGACCGCAACGGCAAGAACTTGAGAAAAGAGAGCCCAGGGTGTTGATGCTACAAACCCAAATTATGAAATTATGTGTGTGATCAGAGACTTCGGAGGAAGTTTGGCTTATAGACCGTGAACGACAGCAGATCCCACCGATGAACGTAGGATATGTGTTTGGTAAGAAAACGACCGCTCAGTGAGAAAGAAACTCAAATGAAAGATCTTGATGTGATCACAATTCCTAGTAAAGATGTTGTGATGGCACATGAACCCAAACAAAAAGTAGATTTAACAAGGTACCTAGAAAACCAAACGTTTCGTTTTGATTATGCCTTCGATGACTCAGCTCCTCATGAAATGGTTTACAGGTTTACTGCCAGGCCACTAGTGGAAACTGTATTTGAGAGGGGAATGGCTACATGCTGTGCCTATGGGCAGACTGGAAGTGGAAAAACTCATACTATGGGTGGTGACTTTTCAGGACAGAACCAAGATTGTTCTAAAGGAATTTATGCATTAGCAGCTTGAGATGTCTTTTTAATGTTAAAGAAGCCAAACTATAAAAAGTTAGAACTCCAAGTATATGCAACCTTTTTTGAAATTTATAGTGGAAAGCTGTTTGACTTGCTAAACAGGAAAACAAAATTAAGAGTTCTAGAAGATGGAAAACAGCAAGTTCAGGTGGTGGGATTACAGAAACGGGAGGTCAAATGTGTTGAAGATGTGCTGAAACTCATTGACATGGGCAACAGTTACAGGACATCTGGTCGAACATCTGCAAATGCACATTCATCTCGGAGCCATGCAGTGTTTCAAATTATTCTTAGAAGGAAAGGAAAACTATGTGGCAAATTTTCTCTCATTGATTTGGCTGGAAATGAAGGAGGAGCTGATACTTCCAATGTGGACAGGCAAACTAGGCTTGAAGGTGCTGAAATTAACAAAAGCCTTTTAGCACTCGAGGAGTGCATCAGAGCCTTAGGTAGAAATAAACTTCATACTCCTTTCTGAGCATGTAAACTCACTCAGGTGTTGAGTTTTTGTAAGTGAAAACTCTCGTACCTGCATGATGGCCACAATCTCTGCAGGAATGGCATCCTGTGAAAATACTCAATACATGAAGATATGCAAATAGGGTGAAAGAACTGACTGTAGATCCAACTGCTGCTGGTGATGTCCACCTAATCATGCACCATCCACCAAACCAGATTGATGACTTAGAGACACAGTGGGGTGTGGGGAGTTCCCCTCAGAGAGATGACCTGAAACTTCTTTGTGAACAAAATGAAGACGAGGTTTCTCCGCAGTTATTTACTTTCCACGATTCTGTCTCACAGATGGTAGAAATGGGAGAGCAGGTTGTAGAAGGTCACAGGGCAGTATTCCAGGAATCGATCAGATGGTTAGAAGACGAAAAGGCTCCTAGAGATGACTGAAGAAGTAGATTATGATGTAGATTCATACGCTACACGACTTGAAGCTATTCTTGAGCAAAAAATAGACATTTTAACTGAGCCGCGGGATACAGTGAAATCTTTCGTGCAGCTCTGCAAGAAGAACAAGCCAGCGGGAAGAGACCCCGGGGGCTTTAAGTTGGTATTTGCTGCTAAAGGATCCCCAGAACCCTCAGTGCTGTAACAATGTTTCAGCTGTAAGGGCCATTTGAAATTTGAAATTGCAAGTGTCTGTGGAAAAAGTCTTGTCCTTCACCTGAAAGACATTTCAGTTTTGTGAACCACTCCTTTGTCTACAAAATGCTTCTAGTCCAGGAGGGACAAACCAAGATTTGGGATTAGTGGAGCATTTTGTTTCACTATTCTCCAAATGGTGATTTACTTCTGGAGATCCTTGTCAGTTTTATTTTCTATATGATGAAGTAAGATTGTGGACTTGATCCAGGGGTGGGTAGTGGGGAGAAGCCACAGCATTTCCTTGTAACTCAGTTTAATTTTCGTAGCAAGATGGAGCAGTTTGAAATCCTTTGAGTGCATGCATACCTCATCAGTGATTGTACCTGCCTTGCCTACGCCTAGACCGCTGTGCTCACCGCTTCCTGCTCTGTGCCTTGACAGAGGCTATTGACCCTAAATTCTGAAGCACAGCCAAGATAAATTACCTTCCTTATTTGTCCTTGTAAATTACCTTTATTTCGTGTACATTTTTACTGTGTTTGAGACTTTTTTTGTGTGTGACTGTGTAGGAATGGGATGTGGCCTGACCTGGCTGGGAGGATGAACATGACCTTCGGGAAATGGCCTTGACCTGAGGTCAGCCTGGGGTGCGAAATTCCAATCGCCCCTCTTCTCATAGCATCGAGAAACTCTCAGGAGAACAGAATCCAGATAAATATGAATGGCGCCACGAGCTCCGCCCTTTTTCTCCCTGCTCCCCGCTCTCTCCCGAGGAGGAGGAGAGGGCATCTGCATACCCAGCCCCAAGGCTATCAGGCCTTTTTGTGGTAACCCCTGCCGTGCCTTTTAGGCCCGGTGCACATTTTGCTGTTTCTGTCGTTATGCTCAACTTTCCTTTTCTTCTTTTCTCTATAATTTTAAATAAAACTTTAGAACTACTTTTTGTCCCCCTCATTCAATCCTTTGCTTGAGGAGGGGAAGAACCATCCGATAACATGACTAGTTAATTTTGCCGGATGTGCCATATCATTGAATGGAACTAAAGTCTGTGACAGTGGACATAGCTGCTGGACCATTCCATCTTATATGTAAAAAAATCTGGAATTATGATTTTAAAACCATATAACATGTGATTATAATTTTTTTTAGCATTTTCATTGTAAAAAACTAAAATATAAACTATTTGGTGTATAATAAAGAGTAATGAAATTCTGAGAAGAGTTTTGTCTTAGGATAATACATATATATGCAGTGTGTGTGCCAGTGTGGTATTAACAAGACTAATAGTGCAATTTGATCCTTACGGATACCATTACTTAAATGGAAGTGTTCATTAGCACCCCAGAATATACCTTTTTGATGTACTGTTAAAGGAAATCGGCTTCTGACGCATGAACATTTACATGTACATTGAAAGCAGTCCATAACAGAAGTCAGTTTAAGCCAAGTATAGACAGTACATAATTCCCTTGAAAAAGAAGCTGAGTTTACCTTGCCTTGTAAGTGGGCGGATCAAACCCAGGCTCCATCCAGTACCTGATATGTGATATTTCAGCATGATTTGATGTGAATCACTGAATTCTCACTAATAGATAGGTGGTAAGGTAATGCTGTTCCTTAAATGGCAGCACTGATTTTTATAGTTTGCTACTCCAAGGAAGAAAACTGGCTATTTTGGATGTAAATACTTTAAGAGATTTATATCTCTCTCTAGGAGTGTTCCCTCGGTTCCCAGGATAGAGTCCAGGAGTAGATTAGCAAAAGATTTTCCAAGGATACGTGTTTTGATTTACTCTAGGAAACTACTAGCTCACTCATGAGCCAGAGGGAAGCAATGAATAGAGAGTCACATGAGCCAGATTCTCAAATTCACTGTTCATAAAACTTAGAGGGTGGCTGTGGGAAATCTTATTACCATGGTGAAAAGCTCTGTAAACATGAAATCAAAAACAAATGTGGATTTTTTTCACAGTATGCTTATTAATAAATGAAACCTTTGGAATGAATTTAGAGATAATTTCCTTCAATACAATTGCCTTCATTTTGTAAGGGACTCAGGTTTTCTTGCAGTTGTAAGATATATTCTATTTGTGTTTATTTCAAAGACGAGAATGAATGGAGAACTATTACTATTGACCTTGCAGAGGCTGTTTAAAAAGGTAATTTTCCAGACTACCAGTCTTCAAAGGGCAATAAAACATGTGAACTTGATTAAGCACAACAGAGTAGCTTTATTATTATTTACATTGGACGGGTACTGTGTTTGGAAGGTCTTTTTATAGAGAAATATGATGCCTTATGCTATGATGGCTTCATCCTGATCAGCGGTCAAAGTATTTCAGAAATTAATACCAGAAAAGATCTTGGAAGGTAGTTTAATACAGTCTTTCAGCTTTGCAGATCGAGAAAACTGAAGAGCAAAACAGGGTAAAAGGAAACCACCTAAGAAAGCTGAAAATGTTTTTTCTTTAATGATAGAGCTGATAAGTGAACTGTGCAAAGTAAGTTTTGTGGGTTTTTTTAATTTAATTTTTAACAGTAGATTTAATATTCAGATAACAAAAGTGGTTTATTTCAGCTAAGTAACCGCAACTTTTTGTTCTTTCTCAAACTTAAACGCTATTATCCCTAATTAATAAAGAGTGTACATTATTTTTTAAAAAAAGTTTTATTTGGGCTCACAATTTTAGAGCTTCCAGTCCACAGCCAGAAGCTTTTAGGCTTCTGGTGGGAAGGGAGCAGCACCTCGGGGTGGCCTCGTGGTGGCGGAGCCAGAGAGGAAGAGACCCAGGTCCCGTGGTCCCCTGAATCTCTCCTCCCGGGCCCCTCTTCGCCACTTTTCGCAAATGTCAAGCCGGGTCTAGATATTTAACACGTGGGGCTTTGGAGATATTTAAGATCCAAATGATAGCAGAGACCACACGGATTTTCTCCCATATTTTCTCCTAAGAGTTTTATAGTTCTAGCTTTTATACCTTGGCTTTGCCTCATTTTAGGTTAATTTTGTATATGGTGTGAGGTAGGGGTGATACCTGGGGTGGATCCGACAGATTCCAGGCTCCTGTGTACAGAAAGCAAAGAATTGCAAGTGTATGTTCCATGGCAAAAGAAAAAGCAGCCACGTTTATTGAATGTCATGAGAAGATGTGCTCGGGGCAGGTCTGTGCCAGAAGAAACAAGAAGGTGGCATGAGCAGAAAAGTGGTGGTGATGAGAGGAAGATAAGAAGCACACAGATAGAATCAGGCTTTCAGATCCACTCGCTGGGTCTCTGGCTAAGGTGGACGGGGTGACTGACATGGTGCTGTGTTATCTCAGGGACTTCAGTGCGCACGGCTGTCCCGGAATCCATCTCATTCTATTACATCCATGAGGTGCCGTCCCGATGTACAAACCTTTACTGAGGTTCAAGTGGGAAAAAGGTTACCAAGGGTCAGGCCTGGAGAGCTAGAGCCATGTGCTCTGGCCCAGAGTTGTAAAGTCTCCTGGGTCTTTGTTATCTTTATTTCTGCTTCTCTTAGAACAATGGAAGGGAGAAATGGGCCTGGGGTGCTGCCCAAATTCAGAGAAGTGGTCTCCTAGCCCTTACTGTGCTGCCATACTTCCCAAAGATATGACTGGGTCTTATTTTTGCTCTAAAAGACATAATAGGGCTTATATTCAAGGGATGTCTTATTCTTTCAGGCACAGCAATCTACTTTTATTCTTGTAAAACAATCTAAGGTATTCAGTTATTTGCCCCGACCTGCAGGGCGAAACAACGCCTGGCGAGGAGAAAAGTCTATAGGGGATGAGGGAGAGGGGGAGAAGCAAGAGACACAGAGAATGGAGGCAAGACAGGGTTCTGATCAAGCCTCAAAAAATTTTTATTGTTCCAGTCGCTTATATACAGTTAAGGCAGGCAGGGGCAGGGTCAGATGAGTCATAGGGTGGCAAGGTACTTGTCGCGAGCTGATTGGCTCTATGCTGGTGGCGAGATATGAGCAACGGGGAAGTGGGCTGGGTTTTACCCTTGGCGCGCAGGTTTCATTAGGCGTCTTGGGTAACCAGGAAGTTCCGCCTTGGCTAAGTCTGGAGGATAACTCATGGCTCCCAACAGTTATTCACGTACAAAAATCTACACTGATTCAAATACAGTCATGCCATCTTCTGGAACATCGTCATGACTCTCCAAACCCTGAACCTCTCGTGACTCCGTTTCCTGGGAACTGCTGGCCCCGGTCTCTCCGGTCCAGCGACAGAGCTCGCCTCACGTGAGCGCTTCCTGCCCAGCGGCCACGCGGCAGCCAGCGATTTTATCTCAGGCGCTCTTCACCCCGGTCACGGCCTCCTGCGGGCTGGCTTCACAGAGCTTCATTAGATCAAGTGCTCAGCGAGGACTTAGGAGAAGGGAGCGGCAGCGCAAACGATGACTGTTAAGAATGAAGGTCCACACAAAAGTAACGAAAAATTGCAGGCACCAAAATTAAAAAAACATGTCGTCTCACACGGCTGCATTAAGTGCGTCCGTTACAACGCACGAGGTATTGAACTGCGAAGACTCATAGTAGACATGACCACGTCCGTCCGTTACTGAGTGCGCACGTTATTCGTGCACCGTGTCTGTGCTCCGATCGACCGTTCAGCAGTAAGTTTCAGGTTCCTCTGCTCACACAGGTGCCTCCTTGGGTGTTTGCAAATACAGTGCTTAATTATAACTCATATCATCATTTATTTTAAGTGTTAATGCCAATAATATTATTTATTTATGCTTAGTTGTGTATTATTTCATAAATCAATGTATCTGCCGTGAGTCGCCATGGATGTACTAAACGCATCCGTCTGGCTGATGATCTGAACTGGGGCTCACTTTGGGGGTGGGGCTCGTTTCCTGGTTAGGCCTCATTTTCGGGGAAATGTGGCACCTGTACTAGGAGCTTCAGCTTTAGTCCTTCGCATACGGCCACCCAGCTGTCCCAGCACCATCTGGGGAGGCCCACCTTTTCTGCACTGAATGGTCTTGGCGCTCTTGTTCAGATCAGTTGACCATAGACACGTGGGTGTATTTCTGGTCTCAGCCCTATTCTGTCGATCTATACGTCTTATCTATTGATCTCAAAGCCGGAATTTTGCTGTTTCGGTCACTGGTGTTTTTCTTCACTATACTGTGTGGAAATCAAGGCTGATGTATTCACCGAATGTTAGAAGCCCAACAGCCCCAGACTTCCAGGGACACACCGTAAGGTTTATTTAGCTGCTGTAGCAAGAGAAATGTACCTGAGGCCTCCCGGCACCTGCGGAAGGAGGGTCTGAGTTGGCGCTGAGGGATTTGAAGGAGAGGGTGGGAGTCAGAGGCCCATCTGGGGTCGGGCCTTCCAATGGGTGGGGCAAGTTGGTGATCAGGATCTTAATTTTTATGCAGGAGGTGGGAGGATTAGAGAAGGCCAGAGTTGTTCCTGGTGGAGAAGCTCCATCACCCAGTGAGGCGGGCCAGTCTTTCCCCGGCCCTGGGGCGGCCCTGTCTGGGTGCTGTTCTGGGCATGGATTTCGTTCCTCAGGGACTTTCTTGACCTGGTTGTCGGCAGGCCCGTTTCCCACCTTGTGGGAGCGGACACCTGGCTTTCTCGTGGAGGAGTCAGGGATTGCCCAGGCCAGGGCAGCCCTGCCACATCTCACATCTTGAGCAGGGGTCTTGGGACATGAGGGCCGAGCCTCAACCCCTCGCTCGCTGTGTGGCACGGGAGGGTTGTTTCCCTGCCCGCGCCTCCCTCAGGTCTGCACCCAGGACCCTCTGTCTTTGTGTGCTAGTTCAGAGTGGGGACTGCCCTGCAGTACGTGTCCTGTCTCACCGGCCACCGCCACAGCTGTGGCTCGGTGGTCTGGAGTGGTCCAGACATTTGCGCGTGGTAGCCTGGCAAAATAGCGAAAAAATATCTTCAGGACCAACACAGGGCAGCTGATATTTTATTTTGTCAAATAGGACATTAAAAATAGCAAGCACTACCCCCTGTTAGAAGCACTGAATCATAAAAGAAAGCATAATGAAGCACGATACTCTTTTTACATGTGTGGGGCCGGCGAAATGACTTTATTCGCTTTGCAGGCGTCCAGGCTCTCAGCTGCGGGAGCCGCTTCCTGGTGCGGGCGGCCGTGCCGACCGTGGTCTGTCGTGCTCAGAGGTCTGCTCTGGCTCCCTGTGGGGCTGTCTGTCGCCAATCTGGATGTCCCCGAGGCGGGCACAGGCACACAGATCTGTTCTTACGACGCTTCTTAAAGTGACTGCACTTGCGGGAGTGGTGGAGATAGTCTGGGTGGATGATAAAGTGCTCTGCATCTTCCTCTTGGTCACCTCACCAGATGAGATGGCACCAGTGAAGGGGCATTTCCTGTCAATGTTGCTGCTCTTGATGGCGTCCATGGGCATCTTCAAACCCAGACCCAGGTTCTTACACAGGAGACCCTCCCCCACTGATTCCTCCCCGAAAGACCCTGTTGTTTTGAGACAAGGTCTGGATGTATAGTTCGGGCTGTCTTTGAACTCACTATGGAGCCCAGGCTGGTCTCGAACTCCCAGTGACCCTCCTGTCTCAGCCTCCTGAGGGCTGGGATTACAGCATCTGCTACTCGGCTTCCTTAGTTCTTATTAAAACAAAAATACCACGGAGGCTAGAGCAAAGGGCTTTTGGGGGTGGGTGGTGGACTGAGGGAGGGTCAGGGAGGGATCAGAGCTAGGTTTAAACACCCGTTTCTGGCAGTTTGAGGAACCTGGGAGACAAGGACCTGCACCCACTTGTGGCTGCACCCCAGGGGCCTCCCTCACTGGTGACCATGTTGCTCCAACCCAGAGGGCTGGGCCAGCTGTTCCCCCTCTTCCTGGAAGCTGAAGCCCATCACCAGCTCCCAGCCACCACCCCACCTCCAGCCACCACCATCCAGGGTTTGACAGTGTGTGTGTGTGTGTGTGTGTGTGTGAGAGAGAGAGAGAGAGAGAGAGAGAGAGAGAGAGATGCCAGCAACCACACCACAGATATTTTTTGTGGAAGGGAGCAAGAAGTGGAGAGTAAATTGTCCACCCCCAGAGCAAAGTGGTGGGTCTGTTTTGTAATTCTTTTGGGTCACAGACAACACTTGGCATTGGTGGCTTGCTCTGCCTGACCATAAACACCTGCATTTAGTGACAGGACTTCCCCACACCCTGCTCTTTTCCCCAGGGTCTAGATGTGCCCTGTGCTACTGTTCCTTTAAAAACTGCTCCTGTGCTACCACAGGGAACCAATCTGTGGGCAGAGGGAGGGGCCACTTGGGCACCTGACCATCCTTTTGCCAACAAAGTAAGAGTCTGTGGGGACCCTGGAAGAGTGACAGCCTCCTGAGGGAGCCTGGGTAACTCTGTTTAAAGGGACAGTGCTGCAGATGGGCCGTTCAGGCTCGGGTCTAGGTATGGAGTGTGGAGCCCCTGAACTGACCAACGCACCCCACAGTGTCTGCCATCCTACTGGAAGATAAGAATTTGCTGGGAAAGATGAGTGATTTATCTGACTAATTGGACTTTTATTTGCATTTTAAATCATGCTCTTTTGCTAAACTAATAGACCCCCTATTTATAGATGACTCCAACACAAAGTGACTACTAATTACTACAATTAATATCACGTTAAGGGCTTGCCAGCCAACTTCACAGCGACTTGCATCGCCTACTCATTTCCAATTAAGCGCACTGACAGGGAGAATACGTGGTTATTAGGAGTGGGCCCTGGGGTGTAATTACTGCTCACGAAGGCCATTAAGCTGCTACCCCGCAGGGCTGGCACCTTGTGCCTGGGGACTGGGGCCCAGATCCATGTCCTAGCCGGGGCCCATAAAGGCCACATGCCCCAGGCTTTTGGGCAGATGGCGCAGCTGGCTGTGAGCTGCCTGGAGGTGGAGCAGAGGATGCTGGGATGCCAGGCTGAGCCGGGCAGGGAGGCTGAGGGGGCCACTGCTTCCTCTCCAGCTGTCAGGAGAGCCATAGCCGCCCTCAGGCAGCATTTGTGGGGCAGGCAGGAGGTTCGTAGCAGGGATGGGTGAGGTGATCAGAACTCAGAGCCAGCTGCAAATGCAGATTTGCTGCAGTGCATGAGAGGCGGTGGGAACGTGGCTGATCAGGTTGGGAGGGAGAAGCCATCGTGGGGGAGTAGGAGAAGGTGGGAAGGGTTGGGTGGCAGCGAAGTTGAGTTCTCCACTCACCTGTGACCACAGCCTATCTGCTGTGGACTAGGTCGGGGCTGGCAGCTTCCGGGCTAAGCCCAGGGCCCAAGCAGAGGCCAGCCAGCAGCCTGTGGGGTACAGGGTCAGGCCGAGCTGGGGACCCGGGACAGGAGCGGGTCTGGCTTGGGAGCTGCTCTGGAGCCTTCAGGAGCTGCAGCCCGAGGGAACTGGCTGTGGAGGAGTTAGATAACCATGTAAGCGAGAGATCTACATGTGCTTACAGTCAGGACTTCCCAGGGTGTGTGCTCTGGGCTGCTACACCCATGCGTTTATTTCTCAGCTCTTGACCCTGTGCGTGTGTGGTCCACGCAGTAGGAGCTCAGTGGGGGATTTAGGGGCAGCTGCCTTCAGAGAGGCCAGCCTCATGGACAGCGGGGACTCAGGGATGGGCAGGAGCAGTGGTCGCCTCCAGACCTGCTGTCTCTACGTGAGCTGAACCTGCGTGTCTGGATGGGCTCTGTCCCTGGCTGCAGCCTGCACACACTGTCCCACCGACACCAGTACCCCATCTCTCCAGCTGCCCTCCAAGGACAACTGGGGTGGGTGTAGGGCTGCTGTTACTGAAATTTGGGATGCTTGGTTTCCTTCTAGAGGTGATTTCCAGGTTCTTCCTCTCTGGAATAAAAAATTGAATGAAACAAGCATAATGTAGCAAAGTTTCACCTTTATTAAAGGTGGGAAAAAGATAGAAGGGTAGGGCAAAAAATGGGCTCTGCAGAGCAAGCTTAGGCCAAATAAAAGAAAAATAAAAACACAGCCTACAGTGCAGGGTGGGCTGCCGTGACGAGAAGGACAAGGAGCTCTTAACCGCAAGCTCCCTTCTTTACATTTCTCCTGCGGATGTTGTCCAGGTTGCCCTATCAAAAAGCATCTCTAGTTCTTCACAGAATCCCAAGTACAGTGCAGGGCTCTGAGAATCGTTCTGCGCATGTGTCCCGGGATTTCTTCACGCCTCCTTTAAGCTCCACCCTGCCACCCACTTCGTCTGTCCTCTTGCAGGCCCCAGCTGGCCTCCTGGGGAAAGAGCCTTTTCAGTCCTGTCCCCGCGAGCCAGCCACGCTGTCCCATTCTGAAGGCCAGGAGTGGCAGGAGGAAAGATGCTGCTGCCCACCATGTAAGGTGAACTGACCATTCCGTCTTCCTCATTCTCAGTTTAAGGCAGAGCGCCTCCTGAAAATGTCTGGATATTCTGAAAAACGTCATTCTACAACAGAAACCAGGGTAAAACTCTAACCTTCCCCGATTTCTTTACAGGTATCAATGGGGACCATGTTTACATACACAAATGCGACGGTGACAAGGGGACGCTGGTGCCACCAGGCTGCCCCTGGGGAACACAGCAGGGAGCTGGCCCGGGGCCACGCCAGTGTCCAGGCCAGCGGGCCTCTCCCGCTCTTGGGTTCTGCTCCACCGAAGTGATCGGGCCCAGGAGGAGAGGAGCATGGGGACGCGAGGCCAGCATCGGGGCGCCCCAGACCCACACATCCCCGAGGCCAAGAGACTCAAAGAGACCACCGAGGGCCTGGCGGGAGGCTCTCGGGTCGTTGGGGTGCCCCTTCGCGGGGATCCATGTTTACCCACATCCAGGCGCCCTCCTCTTTCCCGGGATCAGAGCTCCTCCGGCGTCACACTGGTCCCAGGTGCCCTGGCTTGCTGGCTCCTG
>PVJO010016413.1:0-27904 GCA_004026905.1 Hystrix cristata
AAAATTGGGAACTAATTTATTTTAATAAAAGCAATTTAATATATTAAAGTATTGCCACTCTTTTTATGAAAATGTTACTAAGATTCATAGTTTTTAACATTTTATGATGATGTCCATATGAAGAGTTGAAATAACTGGTTCTATTGACACATCAAAATAGTATTTCACATAAGTGTGCAAATCTGAAGGTTTTCTGTTGTATGATCATTGTGCTATGTAGACTTTGGAGGGTTTTTCTGTGAAAGTGAAGAGACAATAGAGGTTGGCTAAATGTGAAAACTTTTTTCAATAACAGTAGATTTTCTAATACTGAATGTTCCCTTTGAAGTTATAAGTTTCCTAGCATGCATTTGAACAAATGCTGGGGGCCTTCTGACATGAGTGCCATTGAGAGAATTTTTACATTGCTTCTGGGATCAAACTGGGTGTCTTCAAAGATCCCTTCCAAATCTAACGTGATGTCATCCTTGGTAAGAACTACATGACAGCTATTTAACTATAGTTCTATATGACATATAATAAAACTAACACCAATAAAACTTTAAAATTTAAGAACAATTTTTGCTGTTTCTGTACAGGCAGATGTAAGGATGTTAACCTCTTTTAAATGTACCAAATGCTACATTTTTTCTTGAACATTGTCTTTTCCATTGAGCTGAATGGTATATATACATATATGTGTATATATTTTAAAGAAAACCTGCCTGGAGCTTTTAAATAATTCATGTTCTTTTTCATTACAAAACGAAAAAGTCAATTTAAAAAGTTAGTAAAATTTTTATGGAGGCTGGAAACTATAATAACTTTGACTTTTTAAGGAGGGAAGGCAACAACATTGCTTCCTCATATACCTCTTTTTAATAAAAACCAATTTAAAAATTTACATTTTTCAAGGAGGGATGATTCCCATAAACAAAATTTAAGTATAAATCACTGAGTGTCTGGGTAGAAGCCTGTCACTCAAATCACTGTCAGACTGCAAGCGATCCTAATACAATCAGAAGGAAAAATAGAGTTAGGTTGATGGGTTTACAGTATGATGTCTGCATGAGTAGCAGATGTTTGTGCTATAACTATATTATGTGCATTCAATTTTTATTATAGAACAATTGCTTCTAATAACTTTTATGTTCATGATCAATATGCCATAAATTCACCTGAGTTTCAAAAATGACCTAAGAAATCTCCAGAATCATTTTTCAGTTGTTTTCTCCCAATATACTCAATAATAATAAAAAGCAACTGATTTGAGCCTGTATTGAATTGTGGATTCCGGCAGATCTGTGAGGTCTCAGATACATGCCCTGAGTCCTCCTGGTTCATGGAAGACTTGACATCATGCCCACGATGATTATCCATCATCAGCTGCACGATATTGTCTGCTGCAAGTGGGTAGTGTGATTAATAACAGCAATTCGGGCATGATTTGGAAAGCTGTGATCTTTATTGACTAAGTGAACTGGTGACTCTCTCTTTTCGTGTTGTTTGTGCTCAATTTCTGCTGCTTTCAGTTATTGATATCGTCTATTACTGTTTCATCTGTGATATCAGTCCACATTATATGAACTCAATAGCAAATATCAGATGAAGGAAGAAACATGTTCATTTATTCTGTAGTTTTAGCCTATTTCATTCATCAACAATCATTAGAAATGGTTAATCTGTGTTTAGTAGTAATATTTACATATATGACAGGTTTTACCTTCATATTTATAAATAGGCCTTCTACCTCTTCCACTGCCTCAGGATATTTCTTTCTTCCCTCTTAATTCCTCAAGATTAGTATCCACTGTAATCATATTTTCAACTGACTGAAAACAAGGCTGACAAAATATTGTATTAGGAGAGGGTACTGTCTTGGAAATCAATTGCCATCTCATTTTTGTCCAGAACATATATCTATATAATCTTTACATATGGGACATATATTTATATGGAAATATAGCGACATACTGCATTGGTTCCTGCCAGAAACAAATCTTATACAAATCAAATGTCTTCCTCTGTTTAGTTTGAAATGCCAGCTGTTAATCAGCTCAAAGAAATATACTATAATAAGGAAGCGTATAGGCAAGTGATCCAGACTGTTTAGGTTTAATTTCAGTTTTAGAAATTGTTAGACAATATTAAGAATTGAAGTATTTAAAATACTAAGCATGTACATAAAATGTATAAAGACATCGTTCTTTAGGAGAGGCTGTGCTGTACGAGATTTTTTCTGAAATAAACCATTTCTTATCCTGTGTTAAAAAAAGATTAAGAATTGAATCAAGCACTCAATACTTCAAATTCATCATTTGTAAAAACAGTTATCCACAAACCAGATGTATTCATTCACTTTCTAACTGTTCTTGGAACAGTTTTTGGCTTGTAAGAAGTAATCAGTTACCATTCGAAATTATTATTAACCATTCTAATGAAGATATCCCCAAATGGGCAGCTGGTTAAAAGAATACGCAGTTCATCATTACACATTTGGCAGGCAAATATGGCATGGGAGAGTTCCCCCAGGTCGAGAACTCAGACGAGTGGGTTGAGAACTCAGCTATTGTCATATCAGCATTAACAGGTACTCAGCAAGCGAGTCTAACAAGGACCCGTTGGTGGAATCAGAGTTAATAAGGACAGTATTCCAAAAGCCCAGTGAAGAAGTAGTTCAAAAAAGAAAGATTGAGCTACTATTTCTAAAGTTCAGCTGAGGTGACCATAAAATTAGGAATTGTCCATTAGTTTTTTGGCTTTGATAATAGCAATTTCATCATTTGGTGGAGTGAAAAGAAGAAGTGAGGGAATGGGAAAATGATGTCCATACATACATTGCAGAAGTTTTGCTCTAAAGAGGAGCAGAAAATTGGGTAAGACTTTATTTTTTTTTTTTTATTTTTTTTTTTTTTGTGGTGCTGGGGATCGAACTCAGGCCCTTGTGCTTACAAGGCAAGCACGCTAATCACTGAGCTAAATCCCCAGCCCCAAGACTTCATGTTTTAAGATGAAGTGTAAAGTGATTGTTTGCTGTCTTAGTCACACTCTCGTCACCTAGACACAACACCTAACACTCACAGCTCGAAGGCTCATTTGGGCTCCGGTTGGATAGAAGTTTCAGTCCATAGCGGGCTGGCCCCAAGGCAAGGTGACCTGGCACCAGGGCATGACAGAGGAGAGTTGCTCATGGCAAACAGGCAACAGAGGAGGGAGGAACTGGGGAAGCAGATCTGTTCTTCAAGGCCAGGCCTCTGGGGACCCCCCTCTTTTGACTAGCTCTACTGCCAATGTCACAGTTAGCTATAAACTCATCAGCAGACAAGGGGCTGGGGATTTAGCTCAGTGATTAGAGTGCTTGCCTTGCAAGCACAAGGGCCTGAGTTTGATCCCCAGCACCACAAAAAAAAAAAAAAAAAAGATTAAAAAAAAACTCATCAGCAGACTAATCCAGTGATAACTACCACGTACCCATGATATAAGTGCCTCCCTGAAGCCCCACCTTTGAGTGTGTCAGACTGAGAGGACATCTAGATATATATAAATCATGACATTTGCTAGTAATTATTCTACAAACAGGAGTCTGACCCTGGAAGCGACTAATTGCAGAATCAAAGTCCTTCAAAAAATAAAAACAGTTGTGGTTATAATGTTCTAATTTACTATGTAATACAATTGTGGGTTGTTATTATCACCTTATCTCCTCAAATAAAACTCTATAGAGACAGAGATATTTGTTAGAAGAAGGATAGGAGATAGGCGCATTATAGAGACACAATAAATATTTGCTAAACAAATGAATGAATAAAAGAATGAAAAATGAATAAATTAGGTAGTGGTACTTGCTTTATGAGGTAGCACAGACTATTGTTCCATTGTAGTAGGAGACAAGGAAAGTGTGTAAGAACAAATGGATTCAAGTTAGTCCCATTGCTGATCAAAGACATGATGCTCTCAAGTTAAACCTATGGACTCAGTGGCATGGGATATACAAAATTACCTTCAAGGGGAAAGCTAAAGTTAAAATCTAGGTGAACTTACGGTGAATAACACAACAAGGTCAAGAGATGGGCAGGAAGAAAAAACTGTACTTTTAAAAGTTAAATGATTAGAGATTTGATTTTGGAAGCCAAACATCTGACTCATGAATTCAGAAAGACAAAATAAGAAAAGATATGAGAGAAAACTATCAAATAAGTATTACAACAAATGAGTTAAAATGATGGTAATTACCATGAATAATCATTATTCAATTTTCATAATCAAGGGATGAGGGGAAAAGCCTCAAAGCTTGCAGAGAAATAAGCCAGTTCTCGTACAAAGTTTTCATATGATGTCAGGAGACTCAACAAAAATATTAGGAGACAAAGGGAGCGATGATTTCAGAATTCTGAGGGAAATCTAGTTTTATCATAAAATTCTAAGTTCAGAAAAAAGTATTGATTTACTGTGAAGATGCAGCAAATACAGTATCTGATATGCAATTACTCAGAAAAGAAATACCATCTCTGCACATTTTATCAGGAATCTAGCAAATTGAGAAAGTAACATAAAGAAAGACAGCACACAAAGGCAAAGGAACCAAGAAAACAAAAGAGAGGCATATACACTGTTTCCAATATCTAGCTATTCCAAATTGTGCTGCTATAAACATAGGGACACGTGTATCCTTGTAATATGATGATTTTTAACTCTTTTGGGAAAAACCTATAAGGGAGTTAGCCGGGTCAAATGGAATTTCTATTTTTAGTTTTTTGAGGACTCTGCACACTGATTTCCATAGTGGTTGTACTAATTTACATTCCTACAAACAGTGCAAAAGCGTTCCTTTTTCCTCACCTATTTGCCATCATTTGTTATTATTAGATTTGTTGATGGTAGCCATTCTTTCTGGGTAAAACATTATCTCAGTGTAGTTTTAATTTGCATTTCTCTTATGACTAATGATGATAAACATTTTTCATGTGTTTTTGGCCATTCTTCTGAGAAGTGTTTATACTCACTAGTTTATCTTAGATAGCTGAAAAGCATGTTTTGGGTTGTTATCTATTTGGTTTCTTTTTGTAAGAATCTTTTTGGTTTATGTCTTCCACTCTGAGTAACTACTGAGAACATAATGGTACAATGTTCTATTTTTTGTTGTGAAATTATGTTTTATAAAAAAAAAAGACAAGAGGTAAGTGAGAAAAGATATCCTAGGACAAGAGCTATGTACTAGAAATCCTAGACCAGACCTATATACTCAACTAAATAATAACTAATTCATGTTTTAGCAGGAAGATATGAAACCTCAGGAATTAGACTCTGCAAATAAATTGAAGTGATAATTTATACAAGACATCTGGATGTGTGAAAAACGTACTGAATGGCTACTAGAGGAAATAGGATAAACTGATTACTATAGAAATAATAGTGCAAATAAACAAAAACAGGGTAATTTTCAACTATAGGAAAAACTACTAATCATTCAGGAAAGGAAAAGCAATAAGGGGCTTGAGTTGACACAGTTTTTGTAATGTATATTTAAAGTGGTATGAACATTAGGTGACCATTTACTCTAAAGGTTATGTTAGAATGGTAAGTGGAAGAAAAATTCAGAGTTGGAGTAGCAGTATAAGAGAACTAAATCTTCATCCACCCTAATAGCAGAGGAGTACTTTCCTTTAGCAGACCAGGGTGGTGGGAAGAATGCAGGCAGACCTGCTTTTTCCCTAAACATGATGACCTTTGATCCTGATATGTTAACCCTGCTGGGTTAAGAAGCAGCAGATTAGTGAAGCATGCTCCTTGGTGCGTGTGGGTGAATGATAGAGGTGTGACCTTGCGTGTTAGATATGGTTCCTGTCTGAGGCTGCTCCATGCTCTGTTCCCTGGTTGCCTTCAACTAAGCAGCTTTGCCCTGCCCTGCCCATCTATCATTATATTCCTGTCTTGGCAGCCCCTGGCTATGGACTACATTTTTCCATAAAGATAACTCAGCTAGGGAGTTGAATACCTACATGAACACGTGTGGTCATTTCACTGTGTGTTAATGACATTCTCAAAATAATTTTCCTTTTTTTTTCTTATAGATTTATTGGAATTTATAGTAGGTAGTTCATTAGTAAGAGATGTAGACATGTCTGTGTGTATTTAATTGTACAAGAGTACATACTTAAAGCACACACCCACACCCACACAAAGACATGAACACACCACGCTTAGTTAAACACCAGAAAAGATTTAACGCCTATGTTCAAACGCGGTTGTCCTACAGATTAATTATCACGTGGCAAATGCAAGTGAGTACAGAATTACAGTAATTTTGATGGCTATTTTAGGTTTCAGGTGCTTGTATCTTTTATATTTATAGTAAGAGGGAGGGGCAGTCATTAAAATTGAAGTAAAATTTACAACGCTGTAGTGTACAATTGGATGACTTTTGACAAACATACCGATCTATCCAACACTGCAATCAGGGTATGAAAACTTTTCATTACTCCAGAAAACTCTCTCATGTTCTGTATGGGTCAGTTCTCACCTCCCTCGGAGCAGCACCATTCTGGACCTTTAGTTTCCGTGTGCCTGGATGTGTCTGACTTTGTGCGCCACATGAAAGGAATCAGACAGTATATCATCTTTTGTATTGCGTTTTCTTTACTCAGATAATGAAGTTCGGATTCACCCATGTTGTTGCGTGCTGCAGAGACAGAACTATTCTGTCCTTTTTCTTCTTCAAGAAAGAACACAGTGCCCAGGTACAGGAACTGTGGTTAGCTGAGCGCCTCGAGATGGTATCTCCTTCAAGCTCTACCTCAGTCTCAGTTACATGCTGTTCTCAAGCAGCCTCCAACCGGTAGAAATTAAGACAAAGGTAAGTGACGTCATGCTACTCTCCAGGAGGTCTCCAGTCATTGATGCCAGTCGATGTCATTCCAATTCTTGAGATTACAAGCTAGATATTTATGGCCACACTGGGCTTGTCTTATGAGTAACTTCTGCTCTGAATTCCTCCACTGGGCTCACATCATACCTTTAAAACTAAGATTTCAGGGCGGCATAAGAGGTCCTGACCTATCATACTTTCTTCTCTTTCTTCAGTTGTTCCTTTGGATCTTAGTCCTTTTTTGTGTTGCTGTAATAGAAAACCACAACCCGAGAAATTTATAAAGAACAGCATTTGGATTCTCACAGTTCTGGAGGAAGGGACCTCTCGGATCACGGTACTGCACCTGCCGTGGGTCTTCACACTGCATCCTCTTGTGGTGAAAGACATGGGGGGAAGAGGGAGTGCAATCCCTATTGCAAACCATTTTCTTAGCAGCATCAGCCCCATCATGAGGTTGGAGCCCTCAACCCAGACCACTGCCCGTGGGCCCCATTCCCCACACTATTGCGCTGGACTGTGAGCTTCCAGCACGTGAGTTTGGCAAGATAAGTTCAGACCACAAGATTACATCTTGCAGTTCTAACCCCTCAGTATCTGCTGTATTGAATGTATTAATAGTTCATTCTATTTTTTGTTTAGTGATTCTGATTACAAGAATGTATCATCATGTTTTTATTTTCTTCATACTTGGGATTATTTGCTACTCTAAGCTGTTACAAATAAAACTAATTGAAATATTATAGTTTGAAATTTTTAAAAATGTTTTTACAGTACTAGGGATTGACTCTAGGCCTTCACATTGAGCTACAGTCCTTTTTATTATTTTGTTGTCTTGCCGAGTTTCTAAGTTTCCCAGGCTGGGCTCAAACTTGTGATCCTCTTTCTTCAGCTTCCCAGGGTGTGGGGATTATCGGCATGTGCCATTCACTACCCCTGGATTTTTCGTTTATTTTTAAAATGCACTTATATTTTCATTACTTTTAGGACTTGTTGGGCTGTAAACCCAGTAGCAGAGAGAGATGCTATTTGGACCTTTGGCAGGCTCCGACGTGTAAATGAGTGCAGCCCCGGGGATTTTGGAGAGAACTCTGCTCTCCTCTGTGTGTAGCCACCCTCCCTTGGAGCACAGTTTTGGCCGGCTACTGGGCCTTTGTGGAGACTGGGTGATTAACCTTGGGCTTTCAAGTTACCATGGGACCTGGACTGTCCACTGTGTTTGGGATGTTATCTGACCAAGGTGACCTCAAAGACTGTACACAACAACACTCATCACCAACCAGAAGTGTTGCATGATTAAGATTGAACAGGCCCTGAAAACACAAGGAAGCTTGGTGAAGAAAGGCCCAAATACCAACAGCCACCAATTCTGTCTGTTAATAGGCATAGACATTAGTTCTCTTGTCTTTGGAAACACAGACATAGAGTTCCAGTAAGAGAAAACAGGTATAAATGATGCAATTCACCTTGGACAGACATAACTAAACACAGTTATCTAATTTGAGACCCACAAATTGAAAAGGTCACTGTAGACTAAGAAGAGTCTTGATATCAAAATTTCCATAGTAAAGTTAACTGAAACACAAGTTGAATTTTTTTTTTTTTTTGTACTACAGACTTCGGTGTTCTTGTTACGAAGAAGTGAGAGGAAAACAAAGCTGATAGGTTACTGAAATGTTTTTATTTGTCGGAAATTTCATAGATCGTATTAGCAATGAAATAAATCTGAGGTCAGAATTATTTTCATATGATCCTCAAAAATGATTTATGTACAGTCCTTTGCATGTCTTATACAGTTGCTGATGGGTCTGTGGTGATGGATAAGTTTTGGTTGGGGAATAGAATACTGTGATTCTATTCTGTGGGGAATAGAATCCCAAAATGGTTGATTCGCTATGTAATGAGAACAAACCAAAAACCATCTGTAAAAGAATGTGAAATATCTTATCTGTCCTCTGAGATATAATGATCTGGGTAATATTTTATTACAGATATGGGGAAACTTCTTTCTTTCTACATTTAGATGACATAATCCTTCACAAGTGTTTCCTTTTTATTTCCTATATGTTTAATGAGGAAGACATTTTCTAGAGCCAAAATTTAAAATTAGATATTTCTTGGGGTATATTCTTGGTAAACTAAATTGGTAGTCCTCAGAAGTGAAATACCGTCTCTGTGAAGTCTGCAAACTTTTTCAAGGAACTCCTTGATGACTTTCTGGTAGAACACTAAATATTTTATTGAAAAAGAGAGTTCCTTTTGAGTGTCCATTTTGAAAGGGAAGGTATGGAAGATGCAAATTTGAATTTCTTCAATTACAACAGATTTATTATTTCTAACTTTTGTTTATCAGCTATGTCATAGTATTACATTTTTTTTCTCTGATTGCTACTTGGAAGTTTTTTGTTTTATGAAAATGAGAAAGATAAAGAATGGCAAACGTATGTTTTACTTCAGTATTCACATGCTTAATACTGCACTGAAAGTATTTTAATGAAAAAATTAGGAAAATTAAATATGAAGTTTTTCTTCATATGTATTTAATGGTATAATGTCTTTGGATGACAAAATGAAACATGTTTCAAGCTTTTTCTAAGGTTCGAAATGTGAAAATCAACAATAGAAAAACAAATTTCTTTTCATCTCTCTCAAGGATCCAACCTGGGGCACCATGTGGAGAATTTTCTGGGTGTTGGGCTGATCTGCGAGTGAACTATGTGTGTGGTTCCCTGTCACTAATGTATTGCCAGTTCTGCTGTGTTACTGTCTTACATAACAATGTTCAGAGAGCTGTGAATACAGAAGTGTAGGTGATAAAGAGAAGGAATGTCCATGCTGATAATATTCAAGTACGTACCTTGGTTTCTACATTTCTGCTTCTCTCTTGGAAATATTTTCCTGCACTTCCTTCAGATTCCTGCCTAAGTCAAAGCTGGATAAATTCTAAAATGATTATTATGTGTGCATTGACGTATACGTGAAGCTATTAACATGGAATCTTTACAGGGCAAGCTTGTAATGACTTCCCTGGCTGGAGCTGTCAACTTGAGCTGTCTCTGAATCTTCCTCTTTCATTTTTTGTTAAAGAGATCTTTGTTGAGAAAAGGCATAGCACATAGGAAGTCAGAAAACATTTAGGTGTTGCCCCTTTGTAGGTTCATAGCAAACTTTCATTTTAAAATGTGAAAAAACATAGTGCTTCTGGGCTGAAAATATATGCCAAGTTTACACCAGCATCATGTGATTTTATGGCTGATTTATAAACCTCTCAAAAAGGATGGAAATGCTGACATATTAATAATTCTAGGAGAATGAGTTCTGCATACTTCAAGAAAAAATATAGAGATGAAATAAAATGGACAATGACAAGATAGAGACATTTTTAAGTAAAGAATAACTAAAGAAGATATAGTTTTTATACACAATGGAGTACTGCTCTGCCACAAAAAAGCATAAACTAGAGACACGTGTAGGTAAATGGATGTACCTTGAGAATATACTCTTAAGTGAAATAAATCAGACACTCATGAGTACACATCAAATTGTTTCTCTGACATGAGAAACCATAAGTGTAAATAAGGACAAAAAGGTGTAATAAATATTATATAAAAGGAAGAATATTCAAAAGAGAGGAGAACTAGAAAGGGAGAAGGGAGAAAAGTAGGAATGGAAAAAGAAAAGAAAGGGGAAAGGAAAAAATGGAAAAATATAAATAAAACTGCTATAAATAGGGAAGGGGGAGAGCAGAAGGGAGGGGTGGGAAGAATGGGGAAAACCAAGATACATCATGTACAGGTACAAAATAACCGTGATGAATGTGACCATTATGTATACAATTTACCAATACATGTTCTTGGTAAAAAAATAAAAAATTAAAAAGGAAGAAGATAGGAGATACATAGTTTCTGTATTTGATAAGAAATAACTATGTAGTTTAAACAAGGAATATTTACAATTATTTCATTTTACCTTTTTCATCCAAATAACCAAATATTAGAATGGTATTCAAACAATTGATACTTTTAATGCTATTAGGTATGTTTTCTTCTTCTGAAGTTATTTATATGTTAAACTTGACTGCTGTAAAGCTTAAATTGCACAAAGGAAGGCAAAAGCTTTAAATATAAACATGATAACCTCTCGATTTTAAAAATTAATCCAGTAAAATATCAAATATACTTAAAATCATATTATCCAATCTCCTATTGATACAGAAGTTATGATTGTATAATCTATCTCAAGGTAAATTTGACAATACATTTTCAAAAACCTAAAATTTGTGTATGTAAACTAATCATTACACTTCTAAGTATCTATTTTTACTTAGTATCTGTTTTTACTAAGTATAAGTATCTGTTTTTTTTTTCTTTTTTTTTTTTTTTTGGTGCCGGGGATCGGACTCAGGGCCTAAGCAAGCACTCTAACCACTGAGCTAAATCCCCAGACCTAAGAATCTATTTTTACTTAGCAATTTGTTAAAGGTTTACAAATTGAATTGTGTGTATATGACTTTAAAACTGTAAATAACTTCTATGAATAATAAAGGCAACAATCATAGTATGAGAGCAAATGGAATATTAAGTGCATTTCAAGAATAATTCCTCAAAGACAAGTAGTATACTGAGGAAACTGGAAACTAGTAAAAAGTAAAGTTAAAAAAAGATAGATAAATGGAAACAATAGGTGAAGCAATATATAAAAAATTGAAATCTCTACCAGTCACTGATATAAAACATGCTAAAGCATTTGCCAAATCATCATAAGGATGCTTGCAATCTAAATTCTTTAGAGTACGGTCCAAGGATTTTGAGTTTCCTCTACCACCTTGACACTCGAAAGATGGTAGATGAGAGACCATTCTTATGCTAATATAATATTTGTAAAGTCTGTGTTTTGAGAACCATCCTCTCCTGTGTTCCAGAGGTGAGAGAGTGCTATCTTTCATCAAATCTATTGGTGGAAGTCTTCTTTCTACAGAGTCCCAGTGAAAGTGTATACGCGACACTCCACAGTTAGAAGTCACGGGAACTCTGGTATAACTCCCATACAGAAATGTCTGTGATGAGGGCACGCTGGGATGCTATGTTGGCAGCTGAGCTAATTAACTGCTGCTCTGTGGGGAAGGACTTGTAAGCAAGGATCAATGAATGGCTCTTGAGATGAGAGTCACCAGCAGTAGAGTGGGTATGTGGCAGTCTTAGTTATTGGGCTGTCCAGGTTAAGGTTCCAGTAAGAAGAAACTGAAAGTTAAACACAAAGTAGCTGAGGAATGAGTATGAAGCAACCACTTGATCAACTGGAGGCAAAAGTCAACACGTTTTTGCCAGGGGTCTGTGAAAGCAAGTTCACATGATGCCAATATGGGCTCACTCATGAACCTAATTCTGTAAATGCAATTAGTGAAAATTAAAATGGTTGGTTTGGAGAATAGTCAGTACATTTCCATGGAGAAGTCTTGCAGAGTTTTGCTGCCAGAGAGGTCTACATTCAAGTCTGGCTCTACCAAGTATTAGAATGAGTAATCTTAGACAAATTAATTAATCTCTTCAAACTACAGCTTCATCATCCATTTCACAATGGGGATAATAATGCTATCTAACTCCCCGAGTTCGCGTGAGGATTTAGTGAGATAATGAATGAAAAAGGTTTAATCTAGTGTCTTGTAAGTAGTAAATACTCAGTAAATCTTAATTACATTATTATCATTATATTCCTTGTCATGCTAAGCAAAACACCGGGACAGTCAGTAAAGCAGGGAGAAGCCTGGGCAAATGTTGCTGCAGATCCTTCTTCATCTACATCTGAGAAACACAGATGAACTCATCACACTTAATGTAGCTTTGTAAACCAAGGCCATTTGAAAACTCAACTTACAATATAAAATGTGATTTTAAATTAATATCCTCAAATTTCCTGTAAATTGTCAAGTAGGGGGAAAAACCCTTAGCATTTCTCGGAATGCCAGAAATAAATGGAAATTGCACAAAAATATCTAGCTCCGCTGGGAATATGCACCCATAAACAACATCCGTTAATCTCAGGACAATTTGTGCCTTGCTTCAAAATGACACAGGGACTGTTCTGCCCTAGTCGGTATTATTTAACTAGGAGGGAAAGTTCCTCACCTCTCTGTTCAAACTCTATTGCTGCCAGTGGCACAAATGGTGTCACCAGCAGGGAGCTCACAAATGTTGTTTGTAATTAAAAAGCGACTTTACTCCCAGGCACATGTGCAGTGTGTATACAGAAAAAATGGTTTTCACCATGTGAGCACTTAGACTAGTGCCCAAGATTTTAAAAATTAAATTAAAAATATGTGTGTTGTTCTTATGAAGGACAGTTAGCAACCTGCAGTGAGTCGGCATGATTATAAGTTGTAGATGCATGGCTTCGACTCCCCGATCTATAATTTACTGAGCATTCGTGCGTCTTTCATGTATAAATACTCAGCTTGGCAAATCTGATTTCCTTTACCACCAATCCCTGTGATTTATTTTCTACAACTATATGGTGTGAGCCCCCTGCGGGAAGCCTGATATCACCCTCCTGCTGCTCTGTCCACCTGTTTAGAATTTACATCCAAAATTCATCTAAAACATACCATTTCTCCCCCTGGAGAACAGTGAGTTAATATATTAACAAATTCCAGATGAGCTAGGTATGTTCCGAGGGCTGTGCAATTTTGTATTTTTGCAAACTACTCTTGGATAGAGCTGGCAATCTCTGCTTTTCAGAGTAAAATCAAAACAGAATCACCTCCCCAAATAAAGCTCAACAAAACAACACACAAAAAGATTCCTTCTATGCACATATTGGGATTTTTGTTTCCTCCCCCCCTATAACCATGACGTTCAACATGCCAGAACCAGACACAAATGATTATATGCATTTTAGGTTAGATTTTTCTTAATGAAAACAGACAGAATTTATTTCTCATGGGAATTAGGCAATTTTTCTGAAGTACCAGGCTGTCTTGCTCCTCAGGCAACCCTCTATCTATCACAGTTCAGGGGCCAGCTTCCTTCTCTGTCCTTCCTAGTAAATTGCATTAGCATAGATTACCTTGCAGCGAACATTGTGTGGACTTCTTTAATCAATGTCAGCAGAGTCTTCACGCTGGTAAGCTTATTCATAAGTTTCTCTTTTCTGTTTCTTAAAATATTTTGGATTGAGGGCTATGAATAGGGGGTGAGGCGATAAGGAGCCTCTTTAATTTAATATGCTCCTGCTAGAAAACTCCAGTTTCTGGAGAGAACTCTGAAGAACAGATGTCTGCCTTCCAAAGTGAAACACACGCATCTGTTCCTTAAATGTCAAAACAATAATAGTAAAGTTATAGCACACACATGTAAAGGTTTATGTGGGTGTGCAAAGGCCATGGAGCTGGGCTTCATTTATAGATAGCTGAGAAATCTTCCACAACAGCACTTACATTATCTTACCTGTACACACACACAATTTAAGGTGAAGGAAAGAAAGAAACAAGAAAGAGTCAGACGGGCCGAAATTACACTATTTGTGGTACAGAAATTTAGCTGTAGGCTTGACTAATAGAGTTTTGGGATGCAAGCATGACTATCTCTTTAAATATTCCACCCAGATTTCTTCTCATTTCTCTAATGTAGACTTACCTGGATTCATTTAGTTACAGTTTCTTATCGCTCCATCATGCATATTTTGGCTTCTGTTACCTGAGGATCAATTCGTTTTCTTTCACATGCCTGCATTTATGGAATGTGGTCAGGCACTGATAGGGTCCACAACAAACTCCGTCGATTATTTCTTCCTGTTCAGTCAGTACACAAGGTAGAAGGAAGGAAATCCCACCTTTTTTCCTCTTCAAAAATAGTGTTTTCACAGTTACATAAGAGGGAACAGACTAAAAGAGTTTAGCTAGTATAAGTATTTTTTACATAGAATGGTAAACATTTAAATGTAATTAAATGTTAGAATTAATTTGTTAATTCCTTATAGTTTCTTGTCCATTCAAGAAATGTATCTCTAATTAAATTTCCCATCGGCCATACTAATGAAAAGAATATCATCTAGAACGCCAGCTACAGTCGGCATGTGTGGGCAGTAGTGATAAGGCTGGGTAATTGCAGGATTAATAATTGGCTTTTTATTGAGGCTGAAAGCTGCACACTATACAGAAACTCAGAGAATTACTTGAAATCGCATCTATAGGCTCTTGGCTTTGCGCTATTTGCTTTGTACTGCTTATTCTGATGATTCCTCATTCCCTTTCTTGTGTTTCTCTGATTTTTGCAGAGGGGATAACAATCATGCTATGGCTACTCAATTGTTTCCGGGTCATTTTCTTATTATTGGTTTTGCATAATCCCTAAACCAAGAAGTGCAATTTAAACTGCAGCGTGGTTCTGTGATTAAGAATACTGACTTTGATATCTCCAACTCAGGTTCCTTATTTACAGTAGGGACCACAGAGTACCCGTGACTGTGGCTGGTGGACGGGCGTTCCTCTCAAACATTGCACGGGTGCAAAATAATGTTAAAATAATACTCAGTTTTGCAGAAATACTGAATGGATTTCTTTCATCATTGTCAGCAGGGCCTCATTTCTCTTTTCTGTTTCTTAAAATATTTTAGATTGAAGGATATGAATGGGGGCAAGGTGGTAAAGGATACTACTACTACTACATGTAAAAGTGTAATATTTTATATTTTCCTTGACTGAGGTGGGGATGAGGGTGGAGAGTGTCATGAAGAATATGAGCATTTATCTGGCACACAAGCAAGGCTAGCATTAACTACTCTTTTCCCTTTCTTTAACATGAAAAAAATACTATCTCCTTGTCCAAATTCTTTCTTAGAAGCCCCAGTGACCCAGTAATCAGTCAGGTCACTTGATGGTAATATTAGAGTATATTGCAGACAATCCCAACGCAGGGCAGCAGAGAGAATCCTCTCTTGAATTGATGTTATTTGTTATGACTTGGGCATGATATTCCTCTAATACTGGAACCAATAAAAAATAAATATAAGGCTGGTTCTATGATACACACGTGCGCTAGGGAATTAGGGAACTTTCCACTCATTTCATCCTTTGCTGTGTGAACCTGCAAAGATGTAGAACCTGCAGACTCACCCAGAGAATGTTTCTTTGTGCACGATCCTTCTGCTTCAGTGTTAGAGATTTCTACATTCTGTTTAACACCACAGTCTATAAACTTTACTACAGTGTTTATAATCCAATATCTGAAAAAAAAGCATGATTAGTGTAGAAGCAAATTCTCCAGAGACCCTGAAAGACTATGAAATACTTTTCTTAATTTCATTATTTTAAGACAAAAGACTGGGAAATGGTACTTTCTGTGGAAGAAAACCTGCTCATTAAAAGATGAAACAGTGGCCTGTATCTATTAGAATTAATTACCAGCTCTAACCAACAGAGTCAATCTGTCGTGTGCTTAATGGCAGCCACTGCCCATTCCTCTTCTTACAGCAATTTAGGTCACGAAGTTGGTAGGACACACAATTCTTGGCAGCCTCTGCTTTTGTTAATATTTGTAGTGCCCTAAAATACCGAATGGCTGCCTGGAGGACTTTAGGTGTATTATTATTCTTATTTTGGGCAGCTTAATCATTTAATATTCCTTTGCTATCTCCATATATTAATATTTATTAGCATTATCTAGTTAGAACTTTATTTCATACTTGGGGGATACATTTCCCAGAAGAATTTACATAGTTAGTACTCATGATTTCCAATGCACTTAGCAAAAGAGAAGATTAATCTCTGTAAGTAGCATGTAAACTAAGTCTAGTTAAAAATGAGGTACTGGAATTCAAGGGTAAGTGAAGTGCATGTGGGTCTTTCAAACCACAGATTGATAAAGTATATTTTGTGCTTTTCACTCTGGCTATACAATTGCTTTTTTAAAAATTCTGTTTGTACCCTTAATTTAAAGATAATAAAGAAATTTCTTTTGTTTTTATAACCTTTTTCATGGTTTTCCTTGATGAAAGGAATGGTTTTAGAGATTATGTGCTACAAATTTCCATAAAGAATGCAGTTTATTTTGCACTATATGTCTATTTACTGTTATAGTCTTCAATCTGTCAGCTCTTGGGCAATCTTCTCCTGAAATTTATATGCAAAGCTTATAAAAACATCTTATTGACTCTTTTATTATTCAGTATGTTAATTTAATATTTTTAGAAATACTAATAAAATCTAAATGTTGGTGGAAAATGGAACTTTTTATAATTCAGGGAGACTGAAATATATCAAATTTTGAATTTTTTCAAAGAAAAAATATAGAAGGACATCATTTATTAATATAAAAGTTTAAAGATGATCCATGTAGGGGAAAGGAAAAGAACATTTTTCAATCATAGTTTCTTTTGTAACAGCAGGAAATGGCTTTGAAATATTAAGGGATGGAGTTTAAAATGCAATGATGGGCTTGTAGCATTACCAGTCTTTCGGAAAACTATATTCAGATCTGTGTATCAGATTATGAGATCTGCAAATTGTGAGATCTGCTCCTTTGAAGCACTTTATTGTGTGGGTAGAATTTTTAGATCTGGTTGTGGACTGACAGGAAGATTACAGATGTCCGCACGGATATACAAATGTACATGTTTGCATGTGATGGTACTTGAATCCTTCTTAGAGAGTTTGGGGGGAATTTGTTGGAAGAAGATTGATCACAATGAAGAACTAGTTAAAAAGCCTAAAGTCACCAGAAACCCACTTCCAGCCTAAATAGGACAGTCGTGATTATAAAACTGTTACAGAAATCACTCTTCACAGAAGTTGGCCAATAGTAGGTATTTAAAACCAGGTGTTTTACTTATTTAGCGCCAGTGACAAAGTTTATCTTAATGAAGTTTGTAGGAAGTTCATTTTCCCTTGATAACACCTCTGCTGACCAAAGCGTTTGGTATATCTGTATCATCTCAAAGAAAGAGAGATAACTGAATTAACAGCTACCACTCTGGTAACTGGCTTGATGTCTTGGCAAGTAGGAGCATCATGTGCATGCATGTGTGCATGCGTGTGTGCGTGTTTCATTGCGCTCCTCTCTTTTGTACTCCAGCCCAAATCTGGTCTTGCTGATGCAAGGCAATTGCTAGCTGGAAACTTTCTGCAGACATACCTAATAAAGATATAGGGAACTTCAAATCTGGTCCGAATAAATGATCTGTGCTCTTAGGTCATGCACACATTTTTTTGGGCTTGGCTTTATTTTTTGCTGTGTATTTTATCATGTACGCCAAGCATTAAATCTATGACAAAAAAATCACTCCAGGAATATTTTTCCACTGTAGCTCTCCGTTTTGTCTTTCCACTAGTACGTCTTATCCCTCCCAGTTTTGTTTGGCGTACAGCCCCCTCCACCCCCATAGAGCCTTTCTTTACCACTTAGCACCTGTATTGCAGCTGTGGACTTCGTTTTTAAAATTTCCTTTAATTAGTTAAAATTCCTTTGATTATAATGAACAGAACATAATTAAATTCTGGATTAAAGAAAAGGGAGGAGATCCTAATATAAGCATTTAGAAACATTTAATGGAACCCTAGGAAAGAATCAGAAAAAATGGGACAAATGATTCTGAAAATCTGAAGAGACCAACAGCAGTTTCTCACTCCCTTTTCTTTTCTTTGCTCTCGTCTACTGCATTACTCTCCCTCTTTGTGGACAAGCTGTCCATGATTCGGTCCACATGGCTGAGAACAACACGGATACCACATTATAGTTTCAGCCACATAAAGAATGTCTCTGACCGCCACCCCCACCAGACTCACTAGGGAGCGAATTTGACAATCCCATCTTGGATTGAGAGCTCACCCTTGCCTCAAGGAGCCAAAGTTAGGGATCACAGTCAAAGTACAGAGAAGGGTGCGCATCCTCACCTTTGTGGATGAGGATTAGTAGAATCTTTTTATTGGAATCTAATCTGTTACCTCTGAAGCCTCAGCCGGCACAATCTTGACGTATATATTTCAGGGTGTTTTCGGATGAGTAATGAGGAGGGTCAGGAAAACAAAGTCTCTGTTCCATTCACTAATATTTATAGTCCTGAATTAGAATTTCTCACGTTTTTATTATTTTTGACATCACCAGAAAAGGCAATTAGCTTGTTCATGCAGTGAAGGAATTTTGTTGAAAATTGTCCAGTTTTTTTTTTACTGGATTAATCAATCTGATAGAGGCACATTAAGTTTTTTCAGTGTAAATAAAATATTTGCCTATTGCCATGTATGTAGTTTAGGATTAGATAAAAATTGTTATTAACTCTTTCTCCCTAGGTGGAAGAACAGCCCAACTTTCCTCTAGCATGTTAATGCCTTAGCGTACTCGCATTCAGGTATGTTTACCCGCAAATGTATGTGATGGCTCCCAGCCTGGAGACTCAGCTATGCCTGGGAGGTTAGAAGCTGCCAGAGTGACCTGGAGAGGTTTAGGTTCGCTTGTTTATGTTTTTCAGTAAAGGACAAAATTATTGCCAGTGACATAGATCCATTAATATTATCAGTGTTCCTTTAGAAAATTCATGCTCTGGTTTAGAAATTTTTACATGCCTGTTAAACGGTTCTTGAAATACATACATACACACATACATATATATATATTTGGGGTGTGTATATATGTGTATATATATGTGGTATATATATATATATACCACATTTACAATGGAGCATATAATGGTCAGAGCTAATAATAAGAGAGCTCCTAAGAAGCCCGTTAAGAAGCTGAGAATCTGGCAATCAAGTAAAGAATAAGAACAGTTAGAAATAATAAAGAGTCACTGCAAGCGTATTGTATTAAAATTAGACATCTTTCCAATTGTAGGCCTCACAAAATTTGCGTCAGTATGTTCTGTGAATTTGAAGTGAGACTTGTTGCTAAAACTAAGGGCTCCACGAAAGCTTTATTTACTGATATCAGCAAATATGGGTATTCCAGAGACTAGAAGGGAGTGTGCTTTGACTTTTTTTTTTAATTTGAAGTTTTGTGTCATTTGGAATACATCTAAAGGTCACATTGGCCTGCATTCCTTTGGCTTCCAATCTCATGTATCATACAGGAAATTAGTACAGAGGTGATTTCCTGTAGCCACTGAACAGTCAAAAACATCAGACAGCAGTAGCTTGCTATTTCCAGAAGAGGCTGCTTGTTAGACTGAGTAACCAACTCAGGAAGCACACCCAGGTGCAGCGCTCACTGTCCAGAGGCATTCAAGGGCATTAGCCGTCCATCTATTGTTCAATAGAGTGTCACAGTTAGCCAGGGCAGTGTAAACAATGCCAGAGAATAATATTACATTCACTAGGGAATTAAGGTGCTTAATTCCCACTTAGAAACTTCAGGTTTCCTCCCTCATGTGTATCTACATATAGGAAGGGAAATAAGTACTTAAGAAAATTGTAAGCTTTACATATTCTTCAATTCCATATTTGTTTTAGCCTCAGAAAAATCAGATGTCAATTTTTTGTGTTTTTCCTCAAAATTTCTGCAATATTTTGTTTGAAATATTCAGGCGTTCTTGGCAAAGTTCTCTGAGTTGATATAACCAGACAAACAATGTTGCAAGTGTCATATTGCTTGATGGATAAAAAATATCCTGATCTTCTCTACTCCTTGTCTGGATACCCCAATAATGTCTGTACTACAGAATTTCTAACGACAATGCAGACAGAGGGAACAGTACCTACAAAAGTTCCAGTGTGAGAGTTGGAGAGAGAGGAGTGTCCAGGGCCGAGGCCCTGGGGAGGCTGCAGTGTTGGCTGACACCGAGCAGTCACTGGAAGGGTTTAAGCACAGGAAGGAAATACTCTGACATGAATGTTGACATGATCGCAGGCTTCTGGATTTGAGCTAGAAGTTGTGGATCCTCCGAAACTTGACAGCAGAGCAGAGAGCAGATGATTGTTGTGATACTGTTGAGTGGGTGGGTGGTGGACTAAGGCATTTGCAACAGGTGTGGAGAGAAGGGAAGAGATTTTAAATATATTCTGGAGGCATAGTAAATATGACTTGTACTTAAGAAAAGTAGGAGGTGAATGGCCACTACTTTTTATATGATGAATAATGGATGTTGTCATATACTATGCTAGAACCCCTTCACTGCCTGATTAAATTTAAAGTCAAATCCAAATCCTTGCTAGATCTCACCAGATCTCTCACTCTGCCATCTGGTTGGGGCTTTCCTTCTGGCAGCATCTTTATTTTTTCTTCCTCATCTAGCTATACTGGGCCATTTGCAGCTGCCCAAATCTGCCCTTCTGTCTATTGCCTCAGCATCTCTGCATAGGAAGTATCTCTGCCTGAAACATCTTGCCTTCTCTTCAGCTAAGTACATCATTCTTCTGCTCATTTTCTTCCCATCACCTTCAGTGTCACTTCTAAGACTTCCTAATATATGTTCAAGTTACACTTTGCATTTCCTCCTGATCCTCATCATACACGATTCTTTCAGCACTAAATACTATGTATACGTGTCATTTTTGTACTCTCAGTCCCTAGCCCAGTATGCAGAATGTAGTAGGAATTCAATAAATAGTTTTACTAAATAGCTGCCTATCATTTCCTCTTGATGAATCACAGTATGCATCAGTTCTTTTAAATACTAAAGTCTTCATATATACACATACACACAAAGTAAATGGCTAGACAAATATACATACCTATATATATATATGTATGTATGTATATACATCCATACACATACACGCAATTATCTTTGAATGTAAAGGTAGAACATATTTGGAGAAATGCCATGTTATATCACGAATCTTACAGGAAACTTAATTTTTGGCATTATTTTAATCAATTAATATTAAATAATGTTAATTTGTAATGTTATTTTGATTTCCTGTATTGCTGGAGAAGTTGTTTTAACTTCACTCTACCAGTTTCTGGCAGAATGAAGAGAGTATCAGTAATTCTTTCACTGAACTGTGAGCAAAAGTGAGTTCACACGTATCTACATAGAGCTCAGAATAGTGCCCCTCACACAGGAAGCACTCATTAGGTACGAAACATTTTTATAATAAGTAATAAGTAATCGGCTGCATTATAATTGTCTCTTTGGGGGAATGAAATCTTAAATTATAAATAAAGTCATAATACAGTTTTTCTTGAAATGCTTTTTCTAAAACACACAGTTTAATACAAAAGGTAGAGAATCTTGAATACTATTTAAATCTCAGTTTTACTTTTCTTATGAAACAGCCAATCTTTGCTGTTCCTCAATTTTTGTAGAACTTGGGAAAAATATACAACAATGTGTTAAACATACATATTTTTGGTTACCTAAGCAATGGTTACATGTGTTATTAGAATTTGATGTTCGTAAGTAAACATCAAAAAATTATCTATGAAAAAAGAACCTCCTATTATGGATTTTAATAACATAAAACTGCTGAGGTTTTGTAAAGTAAACTTGGGTGTTTTACTTATTCATTTGTGTTTAGTAGCACTTTTCCTGGTTTAATTATGCATTACAATCACCATCTATTTTCTAAGTTAGCAATGATTCATAAATTAATAACATTAATGATAGCAAGAGAAAATAATGAAACATATTCATATTTATTAAATGCCTATATTATGCTGCATAAAACATATCTCTGTTCTTCTAATACTGTTGTCCCTGCAACTTCTTTGAGGTTGGCTTTCATTATCTAAAACTCACTGCCTTGTATTTTTCCTTATTGCCCTGTCATCTATTTTATCACTATTTGTCCTATTCAGTACTCATTTTATATCAAAACCTCATTTTATATCAAAACTTTACAATTCCAATGTAACACTGATGAGGATGTGGCAATGTATATCTTTTTCAGAAAAAAAATCTCTATATTTAAAAATTATTACTTGCCAAATTATCCCTGGAAAACAATTAAGTCACTTTTCTTATTTTACACACTAATAGGTATAAGAGGTTACACTAATACATTAACATCATATACACCGAAAACTCTTTATTTCATACACTTTTCTCTAATTCTCACCAAAGAAAGTACCCTGTGGTGGGGACCCTTCACCTCAAACACTAACCCATCACAACTTAAAATGCATTCAATCCTTCTCTAGTGGGTGAGAACCCAACTACCACAATAAATCCTCCGAGAATAAAACCACTTTTATGCTTGTTTCCTTAGAAAGGAATGCTTTGCTCACAAATGTTTCTATGATTTGGTTGATCCATGTGGGAGTGATCCCGGAGACCTGACAGAAAGGGAATCTGCGTTTGTTTCTTTGTCCTGCTCTAGCAAAATACCACAAACCGGGTAGTTCAAATAACAGAAAAGTATCCACTGGAGAGTAGAAGTCTGAGATGGAGTTGTTGGCAGGACTGCGCTCCCTCTGAAGTTTCTAGGGGACAATCACCTCCATGATTTTCCCTTAGCTTCTGGGGTTGCTGGCAGTCTTTGGCTTCTGCTGGCTACCCTGACGTCTCTCCATTCTGTGCCCTCAGGTCTTCATGAGGGCTTCTCCCCTGTGTTTGTGTTTCTGTGTAAAATTTCCCTCTTACAAAGGCACCAATCATACTAGATTTAGAGTTCACTCTATCTGATCTCATTTTAACTACATTTCTTATTTCCAAAGGACAGCTTTTGTGGTCCCAGCTGAACACTATTTTTAAGGTGATCATTTAATCCTGAACAGAAACAAATCCCAATCGAGACTAATGTAAGAGAATCTAGGAATTGTCCCAGTGAGGGCATATTTCTGTTTCCTCCAATTTATCAACCCAACACTAGACATCCTTAAGGATTTTTAATATCTGGTAAAGGGCTTAAAATTGATTTCTATTCCTAGAGAATTAAAAGCTTGAAAATGAGAGTAACTGGATCAGCGTTGAAGGAAATTCTATGGTGTTAGTCCATCCATTGTTTTCTTTGCGTATTTGCTTTGTTATGTGCTCATTAAATAATTTATCATCTGGGGAACAAAGAGGATGACATTATCCAGAAAGACTTGCCTGTGCACCTGGTTACCACAGGTTTCTCCTTTAAGGGGGGGAAGGGCGGAAAGGTGTGATTATTAATCACGGGAAGCACAAACATGGAGTCAAACTCCAAAACTATTCGAGGAAGTCAAGTTTTGTTTCTCAAATCTCCTTGTTACTAATCTTATCTTTTCTAAGAGTCAACTTCAGAACAAGTGTGCTCATCTCTCTTAGGCAATATAGAGAACATGAACATACTCCTTCCCGTGAGAAGAATTTCACTTGTCACAGCATTCAGGGGCTGGCGTGGGAGGGCGTGGTATTGCCATGTACTCCAGGGTGGCCTTGAGGTTACTGCATAGCTCAGGCTGGCGCTGAAGTTGTGATCCTCTTGTCTCAGCCTCCCAAGTGCCGGGATTGCAGAAATGTGCTATCATGTCTGTCTAACTTTTTATAGTTTTTAAGGTTGATCAATGGTAGTAAGTTACAATTCTTTAGAAGGAGGGCATCGTGGTGTGTTATTACATAGGAAAGTGACTGTAGATAACAATAATTTGACATTTCAAAATGATTTGACACTTCTAAAGTGATTAGAAAGATTTCACCATGAAGCAACAATAAATGTTTGAAGAGATATATATTTTTGAGCTGATTTATACATAGGACAACCTATGGACATATCCAAACATCATTAATATGCAAAATTTTAAATGTTTTATATACGTTAAAATAATTAAAATTAAAAAAAAAAAAGGCCATTCTTGGTGAAGTTGTAATGTCCACGCAGGCTACTTCCAACTAGAGTTGGTGCATTTTATAAGGCTTCTGTAAATGAGATTAGGAGGTTTTCATTTTGAATAGTGCAGTCATAGGATGCTTTTCAAGAGACCATCGTTGTGGGCTGTGAGATGGATGGGAATATAAAACAGAAACACGTACTTAAAGTGAACATTTTTCATTTTCAACTTGTTTCTGCCTTCAGGGCAGTTTGGGTTTTAACTAGTCATGGTTGTGGTTTTATTGACTTCATCTTATAGTGCCTAATTTGTGGTGGACATTTCCTAGTGTCCTGTTGTCAAGCATTCAGTCTCCCCAAGTTCCCAATAATAGCTAAGAAATATACATCAAAAAAGAGTGACGACTTACTGAAGATTGCATGGTAGTTCTTACCCCTTTTCAGCTCATCTGTCAGAACTCCACACCCCACAATTCTGAGTTACACAGGACCCTCGCAACTAATTCTCACAATATAATCTATTTCTAATAAAAGAAAACAGAGGATTGTGATATTAGAATTAGCATGAAGAGTTTAATATTTTGTAGGCATACAGTTTCAGGTCATCAAAGGAAGCAGTACGATGTGAACGAAAACTTCATTCTTTTGTAGCTCCTCTTGTCACGATAAACAGTTCTCAATATCCACATTTCCAAGCTTCTGTCACCTATGAGCTGCTTTTGCTGTTGATTTAAATTCTGATTATGGATTTTTGGTAGCAAACAGAAGCAGGTTCTGGTTAATTTAAACACAAGATAACATGAATAAAAAAGTAATTTTTTGGATAGAAATTGTATAGTTCATAGATTGGAAGAAAGAACTGAAAAACTAGACAAGTCCTTAGGCAAGACACCCAGGGACAGAGGATAGTTATCCTGTAGCATGCCCCTAAAATTATCACTGGGCAAGCTTGCAGAGGAATATCTTTGAGTATGTGTCTGATGGCTTTGGTTATAGCTCTGAACCAATGACCATTTATTACAAACTTCTCATTATTTCTTTGCAAATTAAGTCATACTCTCAACTTTAAGAAGTCTGTGTCGAAAATTCTATTATCTCTGCACAGTAAAGTTCAGAGGGTTCTCAAGAAATGTGCCTGAGTATGTTTTTCTCAGTGACTTTTCTGTATTTGGTGGGTGAATTTATGAACATCTCTGCTTCCCATTTTTGACTCTGTGCCTACAAAAATAATGATGACATTTAAGTACGGCCAGTGTCATTTTGCCTAGCATGTAGACACATTACTTTATTAATATTATGCCAGATTTGTTTCCAGTAGTGATTATTTTGAAGACCTATTGATTCATTAAATGCTATAGTTCTCCGTTCTACCATTAAAATGAACACAAGATGGGCTCGAATTTGTCATATTTAAATATACCCAGAGAGAAAGATATTCTCAGACATATTAATTCAACAAGATTTAAGAAATCTATAAATTTGCATTTCCATGTAATAACCACACAATAGATAATTCTAAGCCCTAATTTAAAGTATATTCCATATGGAAAAGTTCAAATTTTTATCTATTAACTGACTCACCTTTCAGAAAGATTTTTTTTAATGTGGTCAGAGTTTCTGCCATAACATTTATAAATCATTTTTCATTTTGAATATTGAAGAGAAGATAATGAAAATCTTGTTACATGTGATTTCATTCTTTTTAAAACTTCTCATAAAAATTATGCTGATTCATCCATGGAAGGGATTAGCAATTCATAAACTAAAGATTTAACAATTTTCCCTTTCCTAAACTTCACTATATTAAATCTCTTTCAGTGGCTATTTATATAGATATAAAAAGAAGACCATTGCAAAAGCAAAGTAAAATAGTTGCCTATTTGCATTCAAATTATCTGGATATTTGTAAATGTTGAAAACTTGCTATTTAACAGTACTTTTTAATCAATATTATTCCTGTATTCATGTCACAAGAAGGATAAAAAGGTTAATTTGTGTGGACTAGTGGCCGATTCAGTATCTGAGGATTCTGAAATTGAAAACACTTATTTAACTTACTTTTTAAGGCAATCAGGGATTTTTAAAAAGTTATTTTATGGCACGATGTTCTAAGCGCTATGAATGGTAATTTGGCTACTGACAGTGCTTAAATTATTTTAGAGAATAATTTAGGCATAAAGGACTCTGGGTTAAAACATAAAGTTGCTTGATTCTATTTATTTATTCAGTAATTAAGGAGCATTTATTATGTCATTAGACCTTTGTGTCAGGTACTTGGCTAGAACTTGGGGGTCAAAGACTTTAAAAGGGACCAACTAAATGTGATTTTTAATTGATGGGAGATTTATATAATTAAAATCCTTCATCTTTCTCAACAGTAAGTCTAAACACTAATTGATGATACTCTTCTCAGCTACCACCACAGACTCAAAACAAAGATACAGGTATCTTCAGAGGTTTTAATTAGTATCATTTAAAAAGATGTCAATAAAGAAGTTTGGAAATAAATGTCCTTTCATCTTTACATTCTCAGATATGATTGATCATTCAGTTGAAATTTATGCACACATATTGCCAGCTATACACAGGATTTATTCTTTATAATGTGAACTTAGAAATTGATTGGTTTATCTACATTTTCCTATTAGAGTACAGGAATGAACACAGAAATAGTTTGTTTTCAATGTACGAATTATTTAAAAATTTTGTGTTAAAATCAACTTTTTTTGAATTTTTAAAAACTTATTGCAGCTTAACAACCTTAGTTTTTTTTTTTTTTCTTCTCTCTCTCTCTCTCTGTTATCTACTAGTAGTTCCAAACAGAATGACTATTAGCATTTTGGCGTGCTTGCCAATCTTATTAAGGATTTTGGAAGTCTCGGGAGTTCTTACTTGTCAAAAACGGTAAAGAAAAATAATTATTTTCAAAGTTCAGTAAAGGAATAAAACCCATTTCTTGGTGAACATTTGAAACTTTAGTTTTATTGTGAAATTCAAACAAGGCTATACATTGGAGCCTAGAAGTAAATTTCTAATACTTGCTGATGTTTAAAAACTGAAAAACAAAATGAACCATGCTTAGTACGGTCGAGACCATAGAAAGGCACTTTAATCAGGCTGGACCCAACAGATTTCTTTCAAATTGTATCATGCTATGATTGTAAGACTGGTTAAATCAAAGTCCTGTGCCAATTGTAGTGTTGCATACAGACTAAACCACCATCTTTGCCTCTGACTTACAATTTGTAATTTTTTTTAAAATTTTATTTTAAACCAAGAACATGTATTGGTACATTTTACATATAATGGTTACATTCATCACATTTATTTTGTACCTGTACATGAGGCATCTTTGTTCTCCCCCCTCTTCCCTACCCCTCCCCTCTGTTCCTTCA
>PVJO010016413.1:28004-42138 GCA_004026905.1 Hystrix cristata
TCCTTTGTTGCCTTTCTGCTTTTCCCCTTCTTTCTTTCTAGTACTCCTCTCCTTTGTATATTATCTTCCTTTTATATAATATCTATTACACCTCTTTGTCCTTATTTACAGTTATGATTTCTCATATCAGAGAGACAATTCGATGTGTACTCATGAGTGTCTGATTTATTTCACTTAAAAGTATGTTCTCAAGGAACATTTCTTTGCCTTTGGCACCAGAGAATTTCCATGGTTTACTATATTGAATGGGCTCTAATTTTGTAACTTGGGAGAGGAAGGGGATATGGTGCTTATTAGTAAACTCAAGGTTACAAAGAGAAGGCTGCCCGGAATCCTATTTGCATAAAAATATCCCACAATCTCCTTTGGCGAAAATGATGACAGATATTTGTGAAGCGTTAAGTAGTCTGCACAGCCAGGATTAATACTGCTTATTGAAACAAGATGCAAAGATGCAGAGCTTACTTTAAGAAAATAAGAAGAAAAGGCATGCACTCAGTCTGAAAGTGCTGATTTGTGGAGAGAAATTCCTTCTAAAAATTATACAATGGAATCTCATAGAGGAAAAACTAAATGGTAACATGCGTCAATTAAAAGTTATCAAGTAAGAATGTGAATATGTTGTATTACTTTGTAAAACATTCCTGAATGCAGAAACAATGTTTTTTTTTGGCGGGGGGAGGTGCTGGGGATCGAACCAAGGGCCTTGAACTTGCTAAGGAATAACATTTTTATGACTATTTCTGCCTTTAATCCTTGGATGTTCTCTTCCAAGATTTTTAAAAAGTATACGATGTTTCTGTATTAATCCATTAGTTTTCACTTGTGAAATACAAGATGAAGATTTGCTCATTCATCGTTCACTCCTGTATTTTCTTTGGCTGAATCCAATCTTGAAAACTCTATTAAAGTTCTTTGATTAGTTAATTTAATAGATTTGCATACTTCTATTTATTTTCTTTTTTCTTTTTTTCTGGTAACAGCATTTTATTGTTTAAGTTACAACAAACTTATCCCACTTCAGGTGTAAAATCAAAATACAGAGTCTTGTTATCATTTTTGAAAGTTTCCCTGTGTATCTTTGTAGATTATATCTCCCTGCAACTTCTCCAGTCAAACAATACTCAGCTCTGTGTGTGTGTGTGTGTATGTGTGTATGTGTGTGTGTTAGTTGTGTTAGGATTTATGTGACTTAAATATATAGTAGATACTCCTTTGTACCTGGCTTCTTTTATTCAGCAAAGTGGTTTTTAAATGGGTTTATAATATTGGGTGATTTATTACTTCTTTTCTTTTTGTTGCTGAATAGTACTCTGCGTGGATGCATCACGTATTGCTATCTAGTGTCTTTTTCAGGGATATTTGGCTTGTTATCCATGTTTGATTCTGAATACACGTGTGCCTTGGAGAGGTGGCAGGTTATGTTCCACCACGATAAAGTGAATATTGAAATAAAAATTGTCACATGAATTTTCTGATTTCCCAGAACATTTAACGTATTTACACTGTACTTCAGTCTATTAATTACACATCAGCGTTATATCCAAAGAAACGACGTACATACACCCTAATTAACAATATGTTATTCCTAAAAGGCTAATACTGTACTCATATGAGACTTTAGCGGGCCATGGGGCAATCTTTGGCCTGGCTGAGGATCTCACTTTGATGCTGATGGCTGTTGATTGTTCAGGGTGGTTACTGAGGACTGGACAAGCTCTGGCCATTTTTTACAATAAGACAACAAGGAAGTTTGCTGCATTAATTGATTCTTCCATTTAGGAAAGATTTTTCTGTATCACGTGCTGTTGCGTGAGAGTATTCTACCCACAGTAAGAACTTCTTTCAAACTTGGTTTAGGATTTCTCCCCCAAACACTAGTTTGTGAACTAAATTTATGTACTGCTAAATCCTGCACTTTCACTTCACCGATATTCATAATATACTCATCGAGATCAACTTCCATTTCCACTTTCTTTGCTTGCCCCAAAGAAGAAAGGTTTCATTCATTAACGTTTTATTAAGGCCCTGTGGTTTCGTCACATCTCAGCCTCCGCTTCTAATTTTAACCCTTTTACTCTTCCCACCACCCCAGCACTAACTCATACAACTGGAGTTCTTGACCTCCCTGAAGTCAACCAAGAGGGTTGGAATCCATTTCTCCCATGCTTCTGTTAAAGTTTATTTTTTGAACCTCCTCTCATGAATTAATAATGCTATTAATGGTATCTGGGAAACCAGAATGTTTTCTGTTTACTTTGCCCAGATCTATCACAGGGATGGCTATCTGTGTCAGCTACACGTTTACAAAACATGTTTATTAAATAATATGACTTGAAAATCAGCAGCTGCTTGTTTCACGGGGTAGAGGATGGATGTCGTGTTATCAGGCACGAGGACATTAATCTCATTGTACATCTCCAACAGAGCTCTTGAGTGATCAAGTACATTATCGATGATATTTGGAAAAGAATCTCTCTGAGCAGTTCTCAACAGTGGGCTTAAAATATTCAGTAAACCATATTATAAACAGATGTGCTATCAACCAGGCTTCGTTGTTTCATTTATAGGGCACAGGCAGGGTAGCTTTAGCATAATTCTTAAGGACCTCAGGGTGCCCAGAATAATCACTGGGCCTTGGCCTCCAAGTCACCAGCAGATGGTTCAGTCCTTAACAAGAGTCAGCCTGTGCTTTAAACTTTGAAGACAGGCATTAGCTCCTCTTCGGTAACCATGAAAGGCTGGAGATGGCATCTTCTTCCAACTATGTTGGCTTTGTTTGCATTGAAAATCTGTTTTTAGTGTAGCCACTCTGACGGGTTATCTTAGCCCAGTCATCTGTCACTCTGCAGCTTCTACACCAGCGCTGACTGCGTCACCTACAACTTTATGCTATGGACATGGCTGCTTTCCTTAAAACTCCAGAACCAACCTCTCACTTCAAACTTTCCTTCTGCAACTTCCAAACTTCTCCCAGCCTTCAGAGAGCTGAAGAGTTAGGGCCATCTTTTGAATCTGATTGTGGTTTAACGAAATGTTGTTGTTGGTTTTATCTAGTGTGCAGACCACTAAAACTTTCTCCATACCAGGCTGTTTCACTTTCCCGTTACTCACGTGGTCACTGGAGTAGCACTTCTAGTTTCCTTCAAGAACTTTTCCTTTACATCACAACTGAGTTAACCGGCAGGTGTAAGAGGCCGGGCTTCTAGCCTGTCTCTGTTTCCAACATTCCTTCTTTACTAAACTTAATCAGGGCTAGCTTTTGATTTAGAGTAGGAGACATACACCTCTCTCTTCCACTTGAACATTTGGAGATCACTGTGGAATTAATTTGCCCAATTTCAATGTTTTTGTGTCCCATGATAGGGAGGTCCTAGAAGGAGGAGAAAGACAGGGGAAACCCTGGTGGGTGGAGCAGTGTGAACAAAAACACCAACTCTTTTCTTTTAAGTTTGCCATTTTATGTGGGTACAATTCATGGCCACCCCCACAAATAAAAGCAACATAAGTATCACAGATCACTCTAATAGATACAATAATGATAAAAATCTTGAACAATTGTTAGAATTACCCAAATGAAACACAAAGGAGCATTTGATGTTTGAAAAACAATGTCAATAGGGTTGCAGGATGCACAATTGCCCCAAATCTTCTGTGCGTACAAAGCAAGTATCTGCAAAGCACAATAAAGTGAGGGGCAATAAAACAAGGCGTGCCTATGACAAAAATTGAATTTATGAGTTGTATGGTAGGTATATGTCAGACTTGGAAAATACCGAATAGTTTTCTAAGGTAGTTTGGCCAGCGTTCCGTTCAGCAGACTGTTGTAAGAATTTCAGTACCATATTTTCACCATTTCTTGGAATCTTTCTAACTTTTCTACCAGGTTTGTAATCTCACTGTAATTTTTCTAATTGTTACTAATTATAACTAATAATTTTTCTGGTTACTAATGAGGTTCAACATTTTTTCATGTCTTCTTGACCATTTATATATTTTCTAAAGTGTCTGCTCAACATATGCCCAATTTGCGTTATTTATTTTCTAATTATGGAATGATGGGTTATTTGTATATTCTCGGTACAAATTCTTTTAAGGATATATGTATAAAATATTTCCCGATGTATTGCTTGCCTTTAATTTCCTTAATAATATTTTTAATGTATTAAATTTTTTTTTATTAGTACATGTTTGCGGTGCACAATTGATTGCATTCCTTATGGAAAGCTGGAATGTATATAACACATCTTAATTTTTTTCATCTCCTTCCCTCCTCTCTCCCTGACTTCCTCTATCTCTTGGTCCCCTTCCCATTTGCTAAAGATCTAGCTCCCTACTTCCAAATATCTATCTTTTATTTTATGTATTTATACCTTGGTTTTCTCACATAAGAAAAACCATGTGCTATTTAAAATTATATGTCTGATTTATTTCACTTATGATACCTTTCAAAGAGAAAAAGGTTTTAATTTTGATAAACCCCAATTTATCTTTTTTTCTTTTATTATTAGTTCTATGTCCTAATAAATACTGGTTTACCTCGACATTGTAAAAAATTTCTTCTAGACATTTTTATTTTTTAATTAATTTTTTATTAGTACTTTTTTGCCACTCATAATGATCACATTCATCATGGGAAATTTTTACCTGTACATAATGCGTCTTAATTCTTTTTATTCCCATTCCCCTCCTATCCCTTCAACCCTTCTTCCCCTCCCCATTTACAAGAGTTCTGTGTCCATTTTTCCTTAAATTCTCTTTTTCTTTAAAAGTTCCTTTTCCCTTTCTTCCCTTCACCCTTTCCCTGTCCTTTGTTTCCTTTCCCATTTGAACAAGGTCTTCCTACTTTCCAATATCTATCCTCCATTTTGCTCCTTATTTAAACTTCGGGTTTAATTTTTAATTCTTTACTTTTAGCTCTATGATTAATTTTGACTTAATAACTGATCACATATACATTTCTATTACCAAACTCTATTCTGTTCAATGTATTCATATGTCTAACCATTTCTCTATATTAGGGTTTTTACTAGTGGATCAAGAGCAATAGTAAATATTGAATTCCAATAATATAAAATCAGAAATACTGTAATTTTCTTATTTTGGAAAATAGCTTTGGCTGTTCTATATCATTTGAATTTTAACACATATTTTAAATTTAGCTTACCAATTTATATTTTAAAAAACATGTAAAATTTAGAAAGAGATTAAGTTGTGTCTGTATCTTAAATTGGAGTGTACTGGCATTTAAAAATACTGAGATTTCCAATCCATGAATGTAGTATAAATCTTCATTCCTTTTATATGCTTAACAATTTCTCCATGTTTTTAAAATTTATGCCTGAGTAATTCATGTGTTTGAGTTTTATTTAAACTAAACTATATTTTTCTTTCTTTCTTTTTTTTTTTTTAATTTTTACCAAGAACATGTATTGGTACATTGTATACATAATGATCATAATCAACATGGTTATTTTGTACCTGTACATGATACATCTTGGTTTTCCCCCCTCTTCCCCCCTTCCCCTCCCCTCCCTTCCATTCACCCATCCCTCCCTATTTGCAACAAGTGTAGTTACACTTTTCCATTTTTTCCCCTTTCATCTTACTTTTCTTTTAATCTTCTTCTTTATCCCCCTTTTCCCTATCTAGTTCTCCTCTCTTTTGAATACTATCTCTCTTTTTTTAACTATATTTTTGATAAAATCTTCCACGATACATGATATATGATACCATTTAAAATTTTTAAAAATGAACAACATATTTTATATATATATTTTTTATGACTATATAATAGTACATTTCTTTTAAAATATATATGCTTGGAAATAATGGACATCAAATTTTGCTTACCTCTTGGAGGGAAAGTAGAGTGATGAGATAAAAATTAAGTAGAAAAGATTGTAACTATATTCTAATCTCGTTTTCTACAAAAACTTTTGTAATGTGTATAATAAAATCCTTAGTTTTACTCTTTCTGAATGTTGAAAATTTCACAATTAAAGAGAAAAAAAGACGGAATCTGAGGAGTATTATTAGATTAACATGTCACACCGTAGGAGAGATATAGGTCCCCCGCAATAGTGCCACAGCTTTGGAAGTGGAAAGCTGTAGATACATTCTAGATATACTTAAGAGAAAAGATCAATAGTACAGATTGTGGAAGGGAGGTAGTAATCAACTTGACAGTTTTATAACCAGTCATTAAAAATAGATGCATTTGAATGTTCTCAGCTCTCCAGTGGTAACAATTTGAATCTTTCATTTAATGGCAAAATGTGAAAACGGTAATAAGACAATTGGACCCGGCACCCCTGCTTAGTTCCAACTCTGTGTCTATTTCATTTCTGAATCAACAAGGCTGATTATAGCTGGGGATAAATCACAGTCATGCTGATAGGAATGGTTTTAAATTCATAAGCTCAAATGAGTCTTTGCTGCTGCCTGATCTACTTCCAGGTCTAATAATTCACCAGTTTGTTTGTTCTGTTCAGAATTGTAAGACATTAAATGTGATCTACACCTGGGTCCTCTCCACATTTCTTTTCCTTTTCCTAAAGCTGTTTTCTTTCTTTCAGAAACTTACCTAAATCAAGTCTTCTAACTAAATTCTTTACCCTCATCTTACCTTTATTTTAATGAAACACATAAACTGTAACTTTCTAGTCTGAACTTCTTCAACAAAACATCCTCCAACACAGGTCCACCTCTCCCATCCCTTCAGTGTGGCCTCAGTATGAGAGATCACCTCTACTTCTCAAGATCGACCCCTTTCCCAGTGTATTTGATTTTGAGTCTCCCTTTCATGATTGCTTCCCAGTAATTATATTCTGGCTCCTCTAATATATCTTTCTGTTGATTCATCAAATCTAAAAATATGCCAGTTTTACATTTCTCAGAATTTGTCCTCATGTAGAATTTTATTCAAGCTTCTTTTCTTAGCCAGACTTCTGAAGCACAGTCTCCACACGTGTGTCTACTTTATCACCTCTTGTTTTACCTTAGACAATTTCAGTGATTTTTCTCTCTCAAACACTCTATTAAACTTCTTTAATGAAGTTACTCGGTGACCTAATTACCATGTCTAATGACAAGGAACTTCTGTTCTTTCTCTTATTCCACACCAATCTTAAATGGCACTATCGATGTTCCTTCTTGAACTCTCGTGACCTTACTCTGTCTTACTTCCCCGGTTATTAGACTATTGCTTTTCTAATGGCTTTGAAGATCCTTCTTAGTTTTTACTCCATTTGATTCAATTATTGCCTCATCATTTTTATTACTCCATATATTCTTCCTGGCATTTTAATGTGGACTACCTCATATTTATATGCTGCTGACTCTAAAGTCTAGATCTTGGAATTCTCCTCCATGCTTTAGACTTAAATGTATGCTTTCATTTACAGATAAAACTGTCTGTTGGAGTCTGTATTTGGTATCCCATAAAATCCTGAAAAATCACCTTCCCCAAACTATGCTAATCACTTCTCCAATCTAGGCTCATAAATCTTCTCTTACACTTTCTACTACTAAGGACCTGGTTAATAAGATGAGAAATTAGGAATTTTTCTGGACTCTGCTCTCAGTATTAGCACTAATACACATATAATTAATTGTTAACTAATTTTACCTTCTCAACCTGTCAGCATTCTTCCTGCACTTTCTTCTAATACTGCGGTATTATCTAATGTTTCCATCACATCTAACCTGACTAATTTCAATAATCCACAGTAGTATCTCTGAAAGTACCTCAGTTCACGAACACATCTTTGCGCAATTTGGTTTGCTAATGGAAGCATTTGGCAAAATTTTGCTTCTGTTTGCAAGCTCAGAATCATGGAAGGAATTAAGTTTGTAAACCAAGGTACCACTGTATTAATATATCCTCCTCTTTCTTTCTAACATATGCTCATCGAAGAGCTCTGACACTCTGGCGTAGTAATCATTTCCCCAAAATCTTTTATATAGTTTCTGGTTCACAATAGAACAGTTTCTAATAATTATAGAACGGCATTTAATATTCTCAGTATAATATTTCTGTCTATTTTACTTATTTCCATTTACTACTTAACCTCTAACTGAATGAGAAGCAGCCAGTGTTTCATGAACTGCTATATATTGACATATTCATCTAGGACTTTGACTGCTTTTATTTTATTTCCTTCTTATTTCTGTACATACTGCAATATCTTTCTTTCATCTTTTTACCTGGTCAACTTTTGCTCATCTCTGAGAGCTTCGCATTTTACAGACGTATTCTCCTCTTTAAGACATGACCTGTATTTCTTTTTCTTCCCCCAAACTGTATTGGCTCTATCATTTCTATGACCTGTTGCTTCCTATTATTGCATTCATTATAATCCATATTCTAGTACTTTTACTTAATCTCTTTACATATGTGTCTTTAAATCAGAGTAAACTTTCTGAGAGTAGAGATCAGACAATGTGCTTAAAAAAAAATTCTAAGTGCCTCACATAAGACTGAAAATGAAAGATGACTTTTGCGGTAGGCAGGATTTTAAGGCGGCTCCCAAGACCCCATACTGTGGTACACACACCTTTTAGAATCTTCTTGCCTTGACTACACGGGCATGACTATGAATATGACTGATTGCCATTTCCATTACTAAGACTCAAATCAACTGTGCTGGAAGTGATACAAAGAGAGATTTCCTGGACTCGATTTACCTAATCACATGAACACTTAAAAGGAACTAGGCCTTCTTAATGTCAGACATTTTCCACTGTCATTGAAGAAAAAGGCCCAATGAGTTCTACAGATGCGAAGAAATTAATTCTGCTAACAATTGTGTGACTTTGGAAGTTTACACCAAGCCCTAGACGATAACTGGGCCTTGGACAACACTTTTCCTGTATCCTTGTGACGCCCAGAAAACTGTCTGTACTCCCAAAAGACAGAAATCTGAAATATTAATTTTTCTGATTTAAAGCTGTTAAGTTTGTGATAATTTGTTAAATAGCAGCACACAAAGCAACACACTTTTTAACACTCTAAAGTACAAAAAGACCCGTGTTTATAAGAGAACTTTAGCCACGGGAGAAAGCTCTCAGCTTACAGGATTGTTGGAGGTGGTTGTGGCAATTGTGACAGGTGCAGGAAAAGGTGAATGTTGACCAACGACACCATCAAAAATAGAATAGTGATTAATTTCCACTTGCAGCAACGATTGAGTTGAGAAAGCAATAGCAAAATAAGACAGTGACTAAGGAGGACAGAAATAGGAAAAAGAAGCGTTAGAAAAAACGAGTGCAACAATTCAATAAAGTGAACTAAAGCAAGCATCTTTCCTGCCTTCATTTACAATCTGATTAAACTAAGGACAGTATGAACCTGGAAAAGACCTATATTAATTAAAGATATTTTTACTCTAAATATTAAAGAGTCAGGCTTCAAGGGAATAAGACATGGAAAAGTAGTTTGTGACATAGAGCAAAAAGTCAGAAAAGGTCTGGAGTTGGGGTGTTGCCAAGCAACTAAGATGTGCTAGAATCTTTAGAAGTTGGTAGGAACATACTAAATTTAATTCACTTTATGAAGTTTTGTTGCAAAGATATATGGGGAAGCAGGTTCACAAAATAGAATAATTTATATACTCTCAAAAGTGCTTCGGGGAGACCTGATAGACTTTCAAGATAAAACAATTCTGCTTGTTATTGTTGTTCCCTGACTGGGATCTTTCCATTTCTATTTTCTTTCCATCTATGGTTTTAGAAAATTTACTTACTTTTTGAGGTTGACTTGCCTGTTATTTATGCCCAAATAACTGCTGTGAGAAGGATAAACCAAGATAATTTCTCTCCTTTTGCTGGAGCTTGGATTATAATAGTTATTTGACTAAACAGTGACCTACGAAATAGGAGGGCAAGTCTTCTTGAGAGGTTCTGGAAAAGTTTCTTTCCATCGAAGACAGGAAAGACAGAGCAGAAATGTTCAGCCTTCTCTTCACGGGTCCCGATTTTACTTGTTAAACTTGAGAAAAATGACTTAGAGATAAGGCCACATTCACTGGGAAGCAGAGTCCCTGAACCACACTTCTGAATATTTTGCATGAAATTTTTAAACTTGTTATTCAAACCACTTTAGGTCAGAACATTCTATAAGCTGCAGTCAGGGGGCATCCAAACTGATAATATTCACCCCGAATGTCCATTTGTCCCCTAAGCCACTTTACTATGTTTGCTCCTTTCTAGGTTTCATAATCAAACACCCTGAGAAAGATATGATTTACTTACTAGTCCCTGTGTAACACAAAGGCATCTTTTATATGCATGCATTATATAATAAATAGGATTCAACATAGGCCCTCACCTCCTTCATATCAACTTTGACATCGTAATTGATCCTTCATGCAGCCAGAGATGTAGAATCTTGTTTTACAGTCATGGTAACTCACAGAAACGACAGGCACACAGCTGTTTTGCAAAGAGCTGGGCACTGGGGATGACAGACTGGGACATTCTGACCTGTCCTGAAAATACGCTTCACAAGACAATCTATGAACCCCCAAATAAAGTTTTCTCATTTAATTGTTTTAGTCTAGGTTGGCCTCAAACAAGAAAATATAAAATAGCATCATTGAAGCTATTGCAATAGCCTTTAATTAAAAGAGCACTCTCTTTATTAAGGTTATTTTTCCTTTGATTAAAGAAGTGCGTCCTTGGATTAGCTAATACGTTAAAATCTACAACAGCAGAGTAGAAGTCAGAGACAGATGACCTGCCATGATTGTGTGTCTGATTCTTCAAAGGAAATGAGAAAAACTGCCAATCAATAGAAAATAAAATATCAAATCCCTATCATTATTTTAAAATACTTTTCCTCAAATTTTTAAACAGAAATTTCTGAGCAACTTAACAATTACGCAAAAATTTATGCCAGCTCTATTTATATGTGATCTTCAAACTTGTACTCAAGTATTTTGCTTAGCAATTTCAAGACATCAGCTCCAAATGAAACCAGGGTTTCTTTAAATTACAATAGAATAAAACGCAAGCTCATTTTTCTGAAGTACGCAACACAGAAAGAGACTTGAGAATAACCTGCTCCTCTGTGTATCAGAATGAAATGTTTCTGACGTGAGATGTTTGTCTTTCTTTTTTCTCCTCCTTCCTCTCCAATGTTTTAGAATGGCTATACCTGAAAGAACAATACATTTATGAAAACGAATAAAATTTGTTTTCCAAAAGATGAAAATTTCTACCAACTTGATCTCATAAATGATTATTCGAAATCTAAAAGATGTTTCATATAATAACATATTTCTCTGGTAAGTGCATGTTAAAAGAATGAGCATTTTCAACAAGAAAGTTATTCTTTCAATATGTTGTTTCTCTTCTCTTCTGGCAGAGTAAATGACCATGTGAATGCTAAATAATACCAATTTGGTCTGATATTTTCTGACAGATGTATTTTAAAGAAACACATTGTATAAACCCACACATGTTTGTGGGAGATGAGAAAAATGATGCTGAGGGCAATCTGATGGTGTTATCTAATATTTTATGCTGTTTGTGTCTCTTCTTTGATTCTCTTTATGTCCCAATTATTAGTAGCCATTAGTGCCCTCCGGATAAAGCAAAGCAAGGCAAAGCAAAACAAAACAAAACAAATATCTGTCAGTCTGCAACTGACAGATAGGTCTTTGAAGTTAGAGATAGATTTATTGGTTCTCTGTTTCTAAATCTGTCAAAAGGACCTGAACAATTTCCTGCGTGAAAGAGGTTGAGAACTGAGCGCGTGGAGGCCTTTAATAGTGGTGATGGTAGGAAAGCATGACACTTTGGGAGTTAATTTTCAGTGCGAATTATAGTGAGCACTCGGGCTTGGGAAGAAATGCCTCTTGTGAAAGGAAGAGAAATACCACATTTCCTGAAGAGCATATAAAATGCTTTGTTAGATTCTGTTTGTAAGTGGAACCAACAACACTGCATCTCTTCCTTTGGCCCTCATTAAACAACTTGAAATCTGTCTTGGTTCCTATTTTTTTGTTTTAACTTTCGAATATAATATGTTTAAAAATGAAAGAATGAAATTTAATTTCTTCCTCTTTATTGCATAGAGTTTGGACTCTTTTTACTCTAAAAATTATAATTATGTGACTTTAACGCAAATAGGATGAAGCATTCACAATTTCTAACTGGAAAAAAATACCTTTTTGTGATCATACATGGAAAATGTTTAATGATAAGTGCTGAAAGTGTCATTCTACTGTAGTACTTTTTTTTCAATAGCATGAATTGAATTAATACTAAGTGACAAGTAGGATACCATAAGTCATGAGTTAAAAGTGACAGACCTATATGTGGCCTCTTTGTGTGCATGTTTTGGTTGTTAAAATGTTTTGTGGAAAGCCAATCAACAAAAGCTAAAGAGGTAATTATGACAGTGTACTAAATACTATTGAGGTGTGTCTGTTTCTAGTTAAATTAGCTAGGTTTCTTTTTTAAGGACTTAAATTTTTGAAGGAACAGCTACTTCTACTTCATCCTGGGTAAAAATAGTCAAGTGAAATAGATGTTTTGTGAAAGATGGTACCTCTTGCCATTCTAACATCTATGATTGAACAAATAATAATTCTCCTGAAAATCCTTGCAATACAAAATACACCACAGCTAGCAAACCCTGACCCTTGACCCACTGACCTTGTTCTGGGAAGAATCTGTTTGGCATATAGAGATTCACAGTAAGAATGTGGCAGTTAATCTGGTAATGCTAATTTGCAATAGTATTTTAATATCACTGGTGACTTCGGGGTTATCCTGGTTCTAGTTGCTAGCTGAAGCTAAAATTTCCTCTTTTATAGATAGGAATTGGGTATTAAAAACTGCAGCAAAACTTCTTTTAAGTATCTATTTGTATTCTTCTGAACAGATTCCATATAGTCATGTAAGAAGTTACTGTGGAAAAAAACTAGTTGATTTTTCTTGGTTATGAATACCTTATGAAACTTCTAAAATAGTATCTGGAAAGAAAACTGATAGAAAAAATGAACCGAATAAACTTCCAAAGAAGGTACTAGTAAGCGACATTGGTAGATTTGACATTTTAGCACATGTCAAGCTTTGTATCAGAGTTTGGAGAATATGGTACAAGTTCTGTGCATTTTCGTGTCTTCAAATAGGAGATAATACATGGATGACAACTGCCAATGTTACTGCATCTTCATATTCTAAATTTTCTAATTTACATTTTCTCTCCATATTTAATTTAAACAATATTCTGAGAATATAATTTTCAAATCCACCCCCAAATAGGAAAGAATATTATGTATCTAGGATGATTGACATGGATTGCAATATTACTGAGACAGAGGAACACTGGCTGGTCCAAGTCAATTTTAAAGTTAATTTAAAAATATATTAATTTTCCTACAAAGGGATAAGATAATTCAAGTCAGTAATGTGGTGTCATTATCACCATCATTATTATAGGAATAAAGAAATTGGAGGAGATGACAACTTAGGTCATTTCTAGTGATAATAGCTTTTAGTAGTTATAACTTTATCACTGTGCTATAAATTAAGTGAAATAATGTATGTAAAAGTGATTTGAAAATTATAGTATTTTATATAAAGGTACATTTCAGGCATTGTGATGGCCAGTTCTTTCAGTTGATCATTTAATTCAAATGGCTAATTCAGTCAATTCAAAGAGTTTTATTTCTTTTCATAAAATGATTGAATGTGCTATGTGTTGACTGTTAGGCAGTTGCTATAATATGAATTTATAGATCCAAACAGAGTTTTGTAGGTCACAGTGTGGAGAAGAAACACACCATTATTGTCATCTGCTATTACAGAATTATTTGAGATGGTTGTAAAAGAGCTGGTGATGCCAACAGAACAGCATGTTCCTATGAGTGGGACAAAAGGGGAAGCAGAACAGGATGCCATTTCAGAGTGGAGAGTGTATTAGTTAGCTCTCTCCTCACTGCGACACAAAACCCAACACCCATAAGTCAAAGGAGGAAAGGTTTAATTTAGCTCATGGTTTCAGGAGATTCAGTCCATGGTCAACAGGCTCCCAAGCAGGAGCATTATGGTGGAAAAGCATGGAGAAGTAAAGCTGCTTAAGCCATGGTGGCTGAGAAGCAGAGCATGGGGACAGTGCCAG
>PVJO010016414.1:0-42031 GCA_004026905.1 Hystrix cristata
TGGTACTGAGAACCAGCTGGCAGCTATCTCCTTCTCCTCCAGTCCCCCAGTATGACATTTCTCTGTCTTTGCTTAGCGCTGGAGGGGAGTAAAACCTAAATCTCCCAAAAGAACCCTGACACAAAGAATATAAAAGTGCAGTGCCAACTTTATTTGTATATTTGGTGAGGAGGAGAAAAGAGTTTTGTCATACTTCCTACATCTAAGGAGCAAAGGGACTGTGAATGTTTGAGTGTATGTGTAAATATATGTGCGTGTGCACAAGAACATGTATGTTTAAGGGCTCTTGCTCTTCCTTCATGTGTACCTGAGTCCTCACTCTCTTCCTCTACCTGTAGCCCTCTCAGAATTTCACACTTCTGCATCCTCCATTCTGCCTACCCTCCCCGCATCAACTTATGTCCCCCAGACTCATCTGAGTGTTTGGCAAACCAACTGACATCCAGGCAATAAGAGTCTCTCCTGTAGAGATGGCTTGATGATCATGTTTTGTAGTTGGACATTATTTGGTGTTTGCCCCCGGCATGTCAAATCTCTCATGTGAATCTCAATTCCATCAAGTTTAAGATTGAGATTTTCTACATTTTAACATCTTTGCAATTAGAACGCTATTTAAAAACGATGTCTTCTTGCAAGCACAAGGCCCTGAGTTCGATTCCCAGCACCAAAAAACCAAACCAAAACAAAACAAAACAAAAAAATGATGTCTTACTATTATGAGTGACAGCATTTTTCTTTCTTAGTATCTTAGATTTTGTTAAGTATGGTATTTCCTACAGGAATAAGGGGTTACCATTTTCCAAGAACAGCAATCATTGTCATGAACTTATTATGTACAATTGTCTCTGTTTCAAAAGAAAAAAAGAAAAATCTCAGTCCACAGAGTTCCAAGGACTGGTTTAGAAATAATGGCCATAGATGTGTGCATCTCTAATCCCAACTCACTCACTATAATTTTCATATTGGAAAGGACAGAGACAGCTAGGAACAAGCACAGGAAGTTGTCTGTTTGTCTATACGAAACAGGATCTGCTTAGCAGGAAGTAGTTATCAGAAGAATGGGGACTTGTAGAGAGGTGATGCTTAAGGGTGGCGCAAAGATTAAAGATACCAAAATCTCCAGGATAGATTGCTGAGAAGTGTAACTTTCACAACCACAGTTTGGTTCATGCCAGCTGTACCTCTGGATGATACACTGCAAACAAGAGCCTCTGTGATGCCAAGTTCAAAAAGCAGGTTATTACTTTCAGTAGAAGCTGAATACTCACCGTAGTGTAGACCAGTGGTGGTGAGCCTCCGGCACGCATACCGCAACAGGTTGTTTATATCACTGAAAGCTCTAAAAGGTTTGCCATCGCTGGTTTAGGCACTTACATTTTAATTCACTATGATTTAAAACTCGAACATCCTTTTGACAAGACTGGGCACGTTCAGGGTTGTATGGCCATTCAAATGTCCTTTAAAGATGTGTATCAGTACTATGTTTGCAATGGGGAAACTAAGGTACAAAGAGATTGACTTCCCAAGTCATCACCTACAAAGCAGTGGAGGCTGGTACGAACCTGCCTGATGCTAAGGCTTTCTAAGACCCATCTCACCTGCACTGAAGATGAAACATAACGGAAGAGACTTTGGGGGACACAAGTGAACAAAATCTATTGAAATTTTGCATGCCTATTCCTTTTATCCAGAAATTCCACTTCAAGGAGTTATACTACAGAAACACTCTAGCATTGGCACAAACACACACATATATACACACACCCCATGGGCACACACACACCACAATATGTGCTGTAGCATTACTTGTAATAATAATAATAAAAAAACCAAAGGGTAAAAAGATACTTCCATTCTAAGAAATACCGTGTGGAAATGAAAAATATAATGTGCATCTATGTGACAAAATGGAAAAGTCTTTAAGACATATCGATAAATGTAAAAGGCAAATTTAGGTACAAAGTTTAGAGAAGTATGCAACTTATGCAAAATATAAAAGCCTTTATATATTTGTGTCATAAGTGGGCAGGTGTAGAAAGCTATCTAGAGAGTTACAGACCAAATTGCAGTGACTAACTCTTCGGAGGTGAATGGCTAGAGCCATACCGGGTTGAGATGTATGAATGAAGTCACTTATAATATTCATTGTTACTTCTTTATGGTATTAATTTTTAACTATGAGAATTTAGATGATAGGTAAACTTCTTAAATTTAAAAAAAACAGGCAAAACGGGTTTGTAAACTACATGCAGGTTCCTTTTTACCCCGTAGGTTAGATACAGAAGTGCTGAGGGGTGTAGACTCTGCAGAATCGAAGTATAAAGCTACTTGTAGTTTCTTGTTGTGAATTATGTACTCTGCCTAATGGGGAGCTTGTTTTTTCTTATCTCAAATCAGAACTGTGAGGTGCAAAAGCATCCGTCAGCAAAACCTCCAAGTACAATCCGTGTTGCTGAGACATACCCCTTTAATGGCAGTGCCGGGCTTGTTGGAAAGTAATCATATTTCATTTTATGCTTAGTTGCTCCCCAGTTTTAATAAAGAGCCCGTGATATCTGCTATTTACCAAGGGAATTGAAGGAAGCTCATTGAAATGTGTACAAAAGAACAAAGATGAGGTGCATGTAGTGAACTGCCACATTCTTCTCTGTGTGTTAACTAAAATGGACAACATTATTGAAAATTTCTGTCCCTCGTGTCTTTTTTCCTGTCTTGGAAAACCCAAATTGGCTCATAACACAGTGTTTCAATACCTGTGCCATTTGTTTTAAACATATTTTTAAAAGATGCCTGTAATGATGGCCTTTGTGCTGCAAATCGTTTGATTCCCAATAAACAACAGACAACTTGCTCAGGCAATGTTGCCAGGATGTGGCCTGTGGTGTGGGCTGAGTCGTTTTTCACAGCTTACTCTGAGGAAGCAGATGAAAGAAATCTCAGTTTTTCCCAGCACCAGCGACTAAGCTTTCTCGCATCTGTGGTGGCCTCCTTGGTTCTATTCCTCCACCATCTTTCCTGGTCCCAGGCGGCCTCCTTGGTTCTGTTCTTCTGCCATCTTGCCTGGTTGGATCCGCCCATCCCAAGGAATAGGGTGCATCCTCTAACAAGCTAAGCGACCCAAAATAAGTTACTCATTCACTCTGCATCTTATTTTCTCACTTATCTAAAAAGGGGAATTGTTTAAATAATCATGCATGTCTGAATTCTAAAATTAAGGATTTGTAGTTTTCCTATAAAAAGATCAGTGGAAAAAGCTTTAGCCCTGGGACTTGCTTTGACCAACAGAACACGGCAGAAGCGACACTGTGTGGTGCTAGGCCCCGGCCTCCAGAGGCCTTGCAGCAGTCCACTCTCTTTGGGAACCCCGCCTGCTTTCGTGAGGACCGCCTGACCGGTCTGCTGGAGAAGGAGGGACATAGCAGAGCACCCGGCATGCCCGCAGGAGTGACTTCACCCAGGCCTGCCCATTTTAAGCCATCGGCCTGCAGAACTGGGAGTTGCATAGTCTCTGTGTTCAGTTGCCATAAATTTTGCATCATTTTGACAGGATCAAGGGACGCCCAGAGAGCTGGTAAAATATCCTTTCTGGGTGTGCCTGTAAAAGTGTTTTTGAAAGAGATGAGCATTTGAACGGGTTGATTAAGTAAAGCAGGCTGCCCTCACTGATGCGGGTGGGCATCGCTCAATCTGTTGAGGATTCTAGAATTTCCTTTAACATCTAAATCTAATTCACTGTCTGTACAGAGGTTTCCATCATGACATTCTGCCACTTACCCTGTGCTTATGGAACATTTTGTTGATAGATAGTGCATTACATAGTCTATCTCAAAAGAGCTCGTTATGATTCATAATAAGAAATATATATGTCTTCAACCCCAGCGACTGGCACAGAGCACCTAAAACCTTGGTATCCAAAGCAAAAGTGCTAGGTACCTTGTTTGTTCTCCCCAGTTCCTGACACACGTCTCCTAATCCCTGGGACTTTCCTGGGTGGTAAGAGTGTGATTCCTTTGAATGGGTGGACTCTTGATTTCTAGACGGGGACTCACCACCAGAGAGAACAAACCATGATGGAAACTCAGAACTTTCTGTCCCACCCGTTCCCCCACCTTCTGGAAAGGGGCGAGGGCCTGAAAATTGAGTTAGCTGATCATGCTTATGAGATCAGGCCTTAGTGGAAGTCCCTGAACTCTGGAGTGTGGCAAGCATCGACGTCTCACACTTGGGAACCTCACGCCCCTTTCCACGTGTCTCTCCCTGTGTACTCTTCATCTGTCTGGCTGGCTGTGCCCTTTGAAATATCTTTTCTAACACTCTGTTAAACATAAGTACATTTTTTTTTTCTGAGTTCTGAGTCATCCTAGTAGATGACTCTGCAACCCAAAAGGGTGTTGTGAGAATTTCCAATTTCCAATCAGTAGGTTGGAACCTGACTCCAGGTAGATAGTATTGGCATTGAACTGAACTGTAGGACACCAGCTAGTATTGGATAATTGATCAATGTGGGGAAAAGAAATCCACACATCTGGCCACAGACTACTCTGTATTGAGAGAGTAGTAGTTTTTTTTCTCTACTAACAGTAGTTTGCTTTTCCCCTACAACTTGAGTGTAAGCTGTGGAGACCTGAAGCAGGAAGCGGATAAAGATTCAGCTTGCTTTGAGGGGACAATTGTCTGTGTGCGTGGAACTGTCCATCATTTCCAGAGCAGAAATCACAGCGGGGCTGGCTGGAAATGACGAGAAGCCACAAAACCCTATCAGAGTGATCTGCCCCATGCTTTCTATGTGGCCTTTTCTAGGACTGGCCTTCAGCAGTGTCAGGACAGGTCAGACTTCCTGGGTGTCCACCCTAAAGCCCATGACTGTAGGTCCTTCTCTTGGGGAGATGTCAAGCCTCAGGTGACACAACTCAACATTTTCCATATGCCAGGAGCTCTTAAATTTTAAGAGCAGACTCTGGAAGAAATTATGAGGGTTTTAGGAGCTCAGTTCCAGGAACCAGTATCACATGGTATAGCCTGGAAGTGCAAGAGAGCCACACTCAGCCTCGTCCCACAGCATTCCTCAGAGCGTCCAGGGGAACTGGCCCGTCTGCCCACCGGGTCACCAGATCAACGACATGACATGCTTTGTGTTGGAGTTCCTCCTCCCTGATAGCTCTTCCCCTACACCCTCACTCCAGCTTACAGGGTCACCTCCAAATAAATTCCCTGCACTCAAGACCGTCCCAAATTCTGTCTAGGGGATGAGCTAATACATTGGATTGGCCAACACTTCTGAGCTTTGATATAGATGAGCTTTATATATGAATGATTTGCATACATTCTTGCATTTATATCAACACACGTGTACATGCATACATACACAGATTATGTGTGAAACTAAATATCTATCTATCTCTGGAACATCACAGATGTTTAATAGATAGTAACTAGTTCCCAGCCAGAGAACATTCCCTGCCAACTCTGACCCAAATTCTCCAGTTCTTCCTGAGTCTGTGAATCTCTGCTCTTGACTCCTGGAGCTTTGCCTTATACAAGCAGAAGCGCAGTGGAGCACGGAGCTTAAGTTAGTAAAGCATGTCTTAGCACTCAGAATTTATCATCTGACCTTCAGCCTTCTGTCTGCTGCACTTTGCACGTTGTGACTATGTGAAGAAGAACAGGCTTTGCAGGAGGGATGCGGGGGGGGGCGACATGCCCAGCGTCTCCATGTCATCTTGACTTCCAAGGGAAAGTCTGTTCAGCTCTTCAGTTAGCAGTCCCACTGGTGGCTCCCACAATGGCTTTCAAAAGCCGGCAGCAGGAAATCCAGTGGGAAGCCACCATTTGCGCAGCAGAAAGAAGGATTCTAGTCATCTGCCGATAGCCTGTGATCTGGACAGGAAGCACGGGTTCATGTTGACCACACTGTGGTTAATTTAATCTCTTTATTCCTTCACAGAGGCCCAGGCGTTCTACTATATCTCTTTCCAAAAATGCTCAGACTCTTCAATGAGCAGCCATGTCCTAGGTTTTAGTGTACCGTGAGACTAGCTTGTGTTGTGTGAGAGACCAAGAGGGCGAGGGAGAGAGAAAAGAGTGGAGAATGGTTCAGCTGACTCGTGGTCTTGCTTCCGGGGACTGATTTAACCCTAAATCATACCCTCGGTGCTCTGGAAGTGTCCTAACTCCCTTGCTGTAAGAGTGAGATCTCAGGAGGGAAGTACTTCCCATTTTTCTTTCCCCACTCACCTACCTTTTCCCCAGCCTGGGGGCCTAACTCATTCACTCAGGAGAGAACGGGAAATAACACAAGGTGGATTCCCTTGGCTGCTGTCTGTTTCTAAGCGGGGACCAGGCCGACTGCCAAGAGCCAGGTCCTGTGGAGCGGATGTAGCGACACATGCCCCTTTCTTTCCCTGGCCCTTACATCAAGTCAGAGTCCCAGGGGCACACAGGAAGGAGCTGGGTCTTGTATTAAATATGCCATGATGGAAAGATTTGTGACTGAATAAGAACCCTGCGTCCTCACTCAGTTGGAACAGAAATAAGCAGTCTCGCAGTACAAGAGAGAGATTGTGGGTTTAGACTGGAGTTTTCCCTGACAGTCTAAGGACAGCGTTATGATCACGTCTACCTACCAGTCACTCCTGATGGGGCAGCTTTGGGTAGAGCAGGAAACAAAAGACCGTTCTGGAGAACTGGTTCCAGTGCCCTGGTGTCTGGTGTGTGACACCGCACACCGTGAGTGTGGAGACCCACATTGTGGTCCTGAGAGGCTGCTTCTGCAAATGGGAACATTCTTGCTTGGACTTGAGGGTCACTAATGTTCCCTCTAGCTCTGCTAGCTCATGAATCCCAGTAGGAGGCCTGCCAGTGCCCTGTCTCTCTTGCTAGGTGGCAGTCGACATGGGAAACACTGTGTGCTTCATATTGAGCTGTGTGGCGAGGACTCCAGTTAGTGTGCTCTCTCTCTGGTGGGCAACATCAACACTCCTTTTCGGTGGTAAGTGATCCAGATCATGGGTGATTCAGGTATTAGGCTTCTCGTTGTTTTCCTTTCGTCTGATATACTTTTAGGCCATTTTTAAAGCAAAGCATTAATAGCAGTCTAATAGCAGAAACATGAGAAGGAAAAAATTGATGGTCCAAGAACTGCATTTTCTGTTCAATTAACCTCTAGAGTAGGCTACTTAGTTCCAAATTTGCCGGTGGGAGAATGCAGCCTCCTAGACAGAGAAAAGCTCAATTATAGACCGGGGCAGGAACAGCTCTCCAGAGGCCCGCTAGTGCAGCCCCAGACATTAGGCAGCAAAAATTTATTCCCATCTCACAGATAAGGAAGTGTTCTTGGACTATGAAGCTAAGTGAATCGAAAAAGTGTCTTTTCTTGGGTTACTTCAGTAGACAATATTTGTCTGGAAGACAAGGACCTATCATTGAGAAGTGGTAAGATAAGAAGATGGATAGAAACCTGTGTTTATTCTGATTTCTGCTGTCCTCACTATACTCAGCCTAATTCCCAAAGAGACCTGTGGATTATTTATAGTGTTGTGTTACTATAAAATTATTCTTCTTGCATTCGTCAAATAATCTTTTATGTGCTAAAACACCTTGATAGTCAAGAGAGACATAGTTTAAAATTAGGGCCTCTGTCCTTAGAGAGTTAGGGAGATAGATATTGAACACATAAATAAATATATCAGCATTACAACATGATAAATAAAGGAAGAAAAAAGAAGGTATCAAGACAATGTGGTAGGTTAAATTTACTTGGTTTGGTCTCTGAGGGAGCGGTATTTAAGATGAAAGCTGAAGGATGAGGGGAGTTAGGGGTTCAGAGAAGGGAGGATGTGCTCCAGGAGGGGCAACACCATCAGGAGGCCTTGAGGTAGCAAAGATCTGAGTCCATCTGAAGAAAAGAGAAGAAATCCAGTTGCTGGAGAGTGGTGATTGGTGGAGGAAGGCACGGGTGAGAGGTTGGGAAGAGTACTTGGATCCAATCAGGAGGCCTCATAGACCAGAACAAGAAGCTTGGACTCCATTTACAAGTAGTGGAAAGCTTTTAAAGCAATGCTATCCGACTGGAAGATTCTATGTTTCATAATCTGCGCTGTCTAACATGGCAGCTGCCGGCTGCATGACTATTGAGCGTTTGAAACATGGCACATGAAATGGAGGAACTGAATGTTAATTTTATCTAATTTTAATTAATTTAGATTTAAATAGTCAAGTGTGTTATTCTACAGCACACACTGGTGTCTGGTGTTTTATGGAAGAGAGCTATAAGATCATGTTCTTCTCTGGCTACTATTTGGAGAATAAGTTGGAGAGGTGAGGGTGAAGTGGAATTGCCAGTGAAGAGCTCAGGTGGAACCAGAAACAGTGGATGTGGGAGATGTGGATGGATCTGTGATGCATTCTCAAGTAGCATCATAGGACTTGACAATAGAAAGAATCTACAGGAAAAGAAGGCAAAAGGAAAAGGCGTTCAGAACGGTGCCCAAAATTCTGGCTTGTGAAACTGGGGGCAGGGATGGCATGCACCATGGCAGGATGAGGGGGAGAGGAGATTTGAGAATCGGGATGGGGAAGAGGAGATGTTTAGCTTTGGTACTAGTGTGATGCCCACATGGAAATGCTAACAGGCAGCTGAATATTGGAGTCTGGGCCTCAGAACACATCCCATGGACTCTCTGGGCCTCAAAGACTGAGTATTAGGAAGAGACTGAGACGTGGAGTATAGTGCACATGCCTGTAATCCCAGCCCTTGGGAAGGTTGAGGTAGGAGGATTGGAAACTCAAGCCCAGCTTGGGCAGTTTAGCAACTTAGATTCTATCTAAGAAGCAACAACAATAGTGAGTTCAAGGCCTACGTGAGCTACACAGTGAGACCCTGTCTCAAAAAATACAAAAGAAAATGATTGTGGAGGCTCAGTGGCACATGTATGCCTGCAATCCCAGGACTCTGGCGGGGCAGGGAGGCAGGAAGATGAGTTCAAATGCAACATGGGCAATTTAGTGACCTAGTGAGACTCTTTCTCAAAATATAGTAAAAAAAAAAAAAGAAAGAAAGAAAGAAAAAGAAACAACAACAACAAACACCCCCCCCCCAAAATAGGGCTGCAGATATATTTCAGTTTGAAGGCTCTGAGTTCAATCCCAGTATTACCTCCCTCACGCCCCCCAATAAGAGGAGACTAAACATTTCATTAGTTGGATATGAAAGAATTTGTGATAAGTAGGATCAAGTCTGGATATAAGTTGGGGCTTTCAATTAACAGTGTTTTCTCCGTCTACATTATTTTATTTGGCATAATTAGTGGGATTTAGAAGAGCAAGTTACGTGTACGCATCCGCTGAGGTGTAAGCATTGAAACCCATACTTGGGAAATTGCTTTCCAGTGCTTCTGTAGCCCAAATGTGACAAGTAGAATAAGGGATGAGTTGGGGTAAATACAAACAGAGCACCAAATAACATAAAAGCACGTGAGGACAGCATGCCCTTTTCTAATTTCCTTCCCCTTCTGATAACAGAAGAAACTCTCAGGTTGTTGTAAGCAAGCCCTGAACACCAAACGCTTGTTAATCTCCATTTCAAACAGAGAATAGCTCTTAAGCTCCCAGCCCTGGCAGGCAACAGAATCTAGCTAGTTTCTTCTTCTGTTTTCATTGTATTTATTTTACCGTTACTTTCTTCTTTAAAAAAAAAAGGCTTATAGAAAAGTTTAAAAGATTTACAGAATATTTTTCCTTGCCCAAAGGGGAGTGAGTTGCTGATGTGATGTGCATAACCCCTGAAGGCTCTACCGTAATTCACACAAAGAAGGTTTCTCTGCATAATCACAAGCAAGCCCTGGAATCAAGAAGTTAACCACAAACAACTGTCAAAATTGAGAAATTACCATTCCAGCCACCAATCCTATGAGTTTGGACAATTGCACCAATTGTCCTTGACAGCAAAATAATACAAACCAGGATCATTGTATTTAGTTGTTCTCTCTTCAAACTGGAACAGTTTTCAGTCTTTGGTGGGTTGTCATGACCTCGAAGCTTCTACGGATCCCAGGTGAGTGACTTTGCAGAATGCCCTTCGCTCACACTTGTCTGACATTTCTTTATGGTTAGATTCAGATTAGGTATCTGGGGAAAATTTCTTCTCATTGAATCCTACTGAATCACACAAAAGGTTGACCTGTCCTGTTAGTGCTAAAGGTGACTCTGAGAACTTGATTAAAGCAATATCTGCCAGATTTATCCACCATAAAGAAAGTCACTTTTTTATCCTTTTAATTTACCAACATTTTGTAGAGAGGCACTTTGATAGTACATAAATATCTTATCCTGTCAAATTTTAAGAACTATGTTTAGCACCTATTGATGTTTCTTGGATGAATTAATCATTACTCTCATGGTTGCCAAACAGTAAATTTCTAATTTTATTATTCCCTTTGCTGAGAGAAAAATTTCTCTTTTCCCTACTTATTTATTTATACTTTTATGAATTCACAGATTATTATTTTATTTAATTGGTCATAATACTTATCTATCATCTGTCTATCTATCTATCTATCATCTTTTTTTTTTTTTTTTTTTGAGGCAGGCCTCCCTGTGTAGTTCAGGCTGGCCTTGAACTGCCAGGCAATCCTCCTGCCTCAGCCTCCTGAGTGCTAGGATTGCAGGCGAGCACCGCCACACCTGGAGTTTTTTTCTTGTTATTTATTTTGATGTTCAACTTGTCTCAGACATGACCAGTAAATGCCTCTGTATTCTGTCTTATCTTTTTCTGACACATCCTCTTTGTTCTCTGAGCACCTTCTGGTTTCTGGCATGAGATTCTCCAGGCTTTCCAGTATTGGTCCTGAAACCAATCATTTCTCCAAAGTATCCTGGTTGGTGGAAAACAGTATTTGGAAGGCAAAATCTGAGTGTTAAGTGTGCTCGTTACTATTGAGGTAGCGTGGTTTTCTGGTCGTCTCCCCTACTCTCATTACATATGTAATTTATATTTATATTAATTTATATATATACACACGCATACATGCACATTCGCATATGTATATAATCATTTTTAATTCTAGTTGTCTCCCCACCTGTCATGAGCCCACGGTAATTCCAACCCAACACGAGGTTACTTTTTAATTCTCTCTCTTTCCATCCTTAACTCCCTTCACTGACAATAAGAAATGTGGCTCCCACCAGCATCTGTATGCTGCCTTCTCATAGTGATCCTTCCCAGTCGGTCTTTGGCCAACACGGCCGCCCAATCACAAATGCCCTCCTCTCCCTCCCTGAGCGCCGACACTTGCCTGGGTCATCTCTCTTCCGTCCACTGTGCTGGGGCACAGACCCAACAGCCCAGGCCCTCTGCTGCTGTCCTCACCCCGACACACGGTAGCTCTTCACGCTTGGTCCTGATTCTGCTTTCATTTGGCTGCACTTACTCATTCTCTGATGCTTTCTTTATATAATCTCAAAGAACTTTAACATTTTCCACAAGGCAGGTCTTTGGCAACAATTTAGCTCAGATTCTGTTTGAAAAAGTCTTTATTTCTTCTTCAAATTTGAAGGTCGATTTTGCAGGGTACAGAGTTCTGGGCTGATGAGTTTTATTTTCAACACTTTAAACTTTTAACTCTCCTCTCCTCTTGTGTGCACGGTTTCTGAGGGACATTAGTATGTGAGTCTCTTCTTCACTCCTCTAAAGGTAAGGCAACCTCCCACCCTGTTTCTTTCAAGATTGTTTCCCTTTATTGTTGAGTGTGATATATACTTAGGTGTAGCCTTTTTATTATTTTTTTAACATTTATCCCATTTAGTGTTTTCTGAGCTTTGTGATGTGTGGCATTAATTTGCGTAAAATTCTCAGGCATTATTATTTTCAAATATTTCTTCTCTTTCCCCCTCTTTTCTCTTTCTCTGTAGTTCCATTACATATGTTACAGCTTTTGTAGTTGACTCAGAATACTTGGATATCTCTGCTGGTTTTCCATCTTTTGTAACTTTGTGTTTCGGAATAGAATTTAGGAGATTTCTAGGTGTGTCTTCAAGCTCAGAGAGCCTTTCCTGGGCTGTGTCCAGTCTCCTAATGAGCCATCAAAAGCAGTCTTCACATCTATTGGAAAATTTTTGCCGACAACACATTTTTGTTCTTTCTTACAATTCCCAATTCTGCTTACACTGCCCATTTATTCTTGCATGTTATCAACTTCATCCATCAAAGCCAATAATAGTGTGTCAATCGCAGTTGTTTTAAATTCCTGGCCCGATAATTCTGACATCCCCGGTGTATCTGAGTCTGATTTTGATGCTTTCTTTGGCTCTTCAAACTGTGTTCTTTTCCTGTAGTACGTCTTGTAAGTTTTCTTCTTATCACAGTAAATAGGTCTTTAATAGTACAGTGGCAGGGTGTGGGGAACAGGAAGTGTTTTATATGCCTGTGGTCAGGTCTCAGTCTCAGGGAGCCTGGGTGCCCAGCTGTGAGCTCCACCTTGCTCCTCGGTCCTCTCTTGGGGGCCCAGAAGGGATGGAGTACACTGGATTGTGTATTTTCCTTTTCTCATCTGGTAGGCTAAAGGAGGCTGGAGGAAGGCATTTCTCTTCCCCAGCTCAATTAGGCTCTGATAAACTTCAAAAGTTTAAGCTCTGATAAAACAGCGACTTTGAGGGCGGCCTTGGTGAGAACAGGATGCTCTGGTACGTTTGCAAATGGCCAATTGTTTCCTGCACTTGCAGAAAGTCCAAGGGGCCTTATCTCTGATTTTCACTGTGAGAATTTGGTACAACTGCTGGAGGTAAAACTCACAGCAATGTGGGGGCCTCATAATGGGTTGCCCTGGAGTTTTAACTCCGACTTGTCCACTCGGAGCCTCTAGCAATTGATCAGTTTCCCACGGAGGTGTCAGCTCAAGCGTTTCTGCTCAGGCAGTTTTTATTCTTTGTTTTCACCTGTCTCTCTTTCCAACTAGGCAGGCAGCCATTTGCCCTGTGGCCTTACTTTGCTCATAGGTCTAAGAAAAGTTGTTGATTTTTTAGTTTGTTCAGCTTTTTATTGTTGGGAGAGTGATGATTTCTAAGCTCCTTATATGCCAGGCTGGTATCAGACAGACTAAAATTTCTTTTAAAAATATATCTACTTAGGAGAAAAAGTCAGTCTGAAGAAAAGGACAACCTCACTGAATAATGATACAATTTGTATTCCGAGGCTTACGTTTGGGAAACACTGTTGAGGCCCATGGCAGAGAGGGACAGAGATGATCTCGTTCTGTTTATTTCAGCTCTCTGCCTTAACAGCCACCCCAGTGTGCCCATGTGGTCCCCAGCCCACAAAGTCCACCTGCGTATTCCCCTGGCCATCTGTCCCCCACGCAAGCCCTGCCCTGTCAGCTGTGATTAATGAGTCCAGCACCTGTGGGAGCCTGCGGGACGCTGTGTAGTCTGTGTAGCTACTGGCCAGACCCGGGACTCCAGGAACGCCCTGCTTCTAATTCCATGCCACTTCCCTCCTTCATTTCTCTCCTTTTGCCTGCTCCTTTTGGAGGAGATGCCAGCCCCTGGTTACCCAGCCCAGAGAGCCGCTCCCTCCTCTCAGCTGGACCAGTTAGCCCAGCCTCCAGGCTCCCTCGGGACCGTCAGGAGGCTCATCAGGTAATATTCACTTCCTGCTCGGTGCCCCTGCTCATCATACATCCCTCACTCGGCAAGAGTCTGTCCTAGAAGGAAGGGGGAGAAAACAGCAGAAGTCAAAAAACTCGGGTTCCAATCATCATCATTTGTGCATAGAGTGAGCATGTGTTTAATGAGCAAGTCAGGAACATCACTGAGTCTGTTTCCTTTGTGTGATCCTTTGGAGTCTGACTGTCTGTCCTGGACTGAACACCCTTTGTTCTGTCAGCACCCCAACATTCATTTGGGCTGTTCTCCACCGTACAGTTTGAAGAAGGACAGCTCCTGTGTCCACCTTGTACCATGGAAGCAGAGTACCCAAATACTTCCTTGACCTTCTCTCCTTCCCCCATTTCACCCACGGGACACGACTGTGATGCAAACACAGCCAGTCAGCTGCTCTCGTCTATGACCTTGATGACTAGTAAAAGTGCAGGCACCATCTGGAGAGCAGATCGTCGTCCCTGGCGGTGGGGAGTACAGCCCAAACAGCCAGGTCCCGCTGTACGCCCCACCTGAGCATGGTCCTGACCTCCCAGTGACCTCTGGATCCCTGAGAGCCTTTCATGTCATTCCTTTTCTGCATAAGAGAGCAAATCCGTTCCTGCTTTTTGCAAGCAAGAGTCTGACTGTTGCAGACCCTGCCTATGAGTCAAGAATAATAATATCTATCTAACAGAGTTTCTGTGATGGTGGATTGAGAAAGCATGCCAGTACTCCTAGCTCAGTGACTGGAATGTAAAACATGAGTCTATGGAAAGCTCGGTGTGTGTCAGGCCCAGAAATAAACAGCAAACCAGCTCGGCTCATGAACTCCTCACAATGACTACAAAGAAATTATGTGGCCAGGCATGGTGGCACATGCCCATAATCCCAGCACTGGGGAGGCAGAGGCAGGAGGACTGCCGCAAGGTCAAGGCCAGCCTGGACTACATAGTGAGCTCGAGGACAACCTGAACTACATAGCGACACCCTGTCTCAAAAAAACCAAACAGAAAAAAGGAAAAGGAAAAAGAAAGTGTCACCATTTTGCTGAGATGGAAACAGTGGCATGAGGAAATTAGGTAACTGGTGGAAGCCGCCCTGTCGTAAGACAGAATGAAGCGTTGTTCCCAGGTCTATCTGATTTTGGAAAGCTTTACCAACACTCTTCCTTCTTCATCCCTACATCTTCCCGTTCAACGCAGCTTTGAGGGCTAACACTGTGGGTCTGGAGGTAAACTCAAAGGCCATCGGAGGGCCAATGGATCCAGGACACTGCCCCCAAGAAAGATCTGTTGAGCACCAGATTCACCAACTCTGCTAGAAATGGGTCTGACATGCTGAGAACCGCATTTGCCTCTTTCTGCTGCCCTGAAATATCTCCTTAGCACCAGGCCATGAACTGGGGTACAGTTACCCAAGGAAGGCAGTCGGGGTTGCTTTGGGGCTGGCAGGCCATGAGCTTGTTGACAGTGAGACTTGAATGAGAGATTATGGGCTAAAATGGGAATACAAAACACAGACCAGCTGAAGCCAAGACCCTGCTACAAGTCTGAAGGCTGCTGGGAAATCTCCACGGGGCCAGGATTGGGGAAGAAAGAGAATAAAACCGCAGCCGCTGTGAGGGACTGGCTGGCTGTGGGACTCAGCTGGAGACCGAGAGGTCCCAGCGCACTCTGCAGTTCTCCCGGGTTGGTGGCAGCCCCTCCAGCACACTGGGCTCTAAAATTCTGCTCCCTCTGTGTTGTCTGCTCGTTACCAACAGAACTCCTTCAGCTATAAGGGCCACCTTAGAACTTGAGCTCAGAAGATGAATTCATGGGCCTGGCACGTGGACAGAAAAGGAATAGCTCCTTCAGGCACAGCTAGATCTAGATGTTCAAAGTGACTTCGGGACTCTGTTTCCCCCCGTGGCTCAGTGTGGCTCTCCTCTGATGGCTTCTTTCTCGGCGGGCTCCCCCCATGCTGGCATATGTGGTGCCAGCAGCTCCCAGTCTGTTCTCCAGCTTAGCAATCAGAGCAGAAGGAGAATACTTCTCTTGCAGTAGTTCTCAGATCAGACCTTAGGCCCTAGTCTCTTCGGCCTAACTCTATCACATGCACGTCCTGAGCTGAGCTGGTGGGGTGGACTGCTGCGATGGGCCCTGCCTCTGCAAGACAGGGCGAGGGGGTTGGCCCCGCCCAAACTTCGAGGTCTAAGCCCAGGTCAAAGGCGCTTCTCAGCCACCGAAGGAAGCACAAGACTGGCTCCCCTCTGTGCTTCCTCGACTAGCCCTCACCCATGCCCAGATGAACTCTGCTGGAATTTAAGAGAGGGAGAACGAACGTTGTCTCGAGAGCAGAAAACCCACATCAGATCTTTGCACACTGACTCAGCTTTGCCCAAAAGCCTCTCCGTGCTTCCTGAGGATCAAGGTGGCCATTTTTCTCTTTGAATCTGCTCCTCTCTCCCCTAGTGACGTGCACATAGCAGACATGCAACAGAAACTGTTGAATTTGATAGTAGAATATTGAAAGCAGAAAGCAAAGGAAGGACGCATTCAGCCTCTGCTGGTCAAAGCAAGGTGGACCCTCCTCTTTCAATCCCAGAGTTCTGCGTCTTGTTGGAGGAGTCCAGTGTCATGACCACCTGCTCCATGGACCTTGTGAAACAGAGCGAAGCAAGAGGTGGAGGAGATCAAGTGCTCCTCTGTCTTGGGGATGGAAAGCAGGGGCCATGTGCCATTCAGGCAGCGAGTGCAGCCCGACTCCCTCTCCTCAGCCGAGCTCTGGGCGACTGAGCTGGCCGCAAATGTTAATTGGGCACAAACTGACTTTATTTGACTGCATTAGCACTGCTGTAATAATCCATAAAGTGCGGATTGTGCATCAGATGCAAGTTTATTGTATAAAGCTCTATCTTAATCATATTAATTGAAGTTTCAGAGCAGATGGGTTTCCTTTTTGAGCCACATTTTATTACAATTCATTAGCATCATGTTAATGGCAGCACAATTGCAGAAACTCTGGACACTAAAACAATTTTCTGATGGCTCAACTACATTTTCTGTGCCGTTAACTTGAACGCTGGCCTGGTTAGCCAGAATTTCTCTGCTGGTAGAAATATGCCTTCTCCTTTGGTATCTGGAAATTCATGAAGCGTTAGACAAATCCAGGTGACAACATTTAGATCGATTTTTACTCACCTAATTTTTACCAAAATGAGTAGTATTTTTGACCTCCAGAGACTCTTGGCCCAGAGACAGGATTGGTCCTGGGCCCTGAAATGTGCCTGCTGCTGTCTTTCTGTCTGCTTCTCTGTCTATCTCAAGGTGGACCGGAAGTAGCGTTTAGAATACAGCCGTCCCGTGGCAGCCATTGGGGCTTGATTCCGGAAGCCCTTCCAGGAACCAAGATCTGCACATACTCAATTGTGTTCCTTGTAAAAAATGGCTTAGTATTTACCTATAACCTATATAATCTTCCTTCCATCAGTTAGGGTTCATCAGAGAAACAGATTTAATATATACAGATGTGATATATAAAAGATTTACATATGGTATATGATGGATAAAGGATTATATATGCTATACAGTGTTATCTTGTATAATGGATTTATAAGGTGGGCGTAATGTAGCCTGCAGAGTTGGGGTGGAAGAATACAAAAGGGCCGTCTGTGCATTGGAACGCTGGAGGGTCCAGTCAAAAGTCAAAGACCTAGAGCTCACTGTAGAATCCCACGCAAGTGCCTATCTAGAAGCTGAAGGGTCTGCACTGAAAGTCTGAAGAGCCTGTGCTGGAAGCCTGGAGATGGACATCCAAAGGCGACGGTGAAGGCAGGCACCCTTCTGACAAGCAGAAGTTAGACGTCCTGCTTTCCCTTTTTATTCCATCACACCACAAGCCTGGTGGCTGGTCCAACCCACACCCAGGTGGGTCTTCCCTCTTCAGTAAGTCCATCATCTAGACATACCCAGGACAGTGCTAAACTAATCTGCTGTCATTTCTTATTCTATTGACATCACATTTCAATACATTGATATTGAACTCACTTATATTGATATCGCAATTAATTATCACACTCTTAAATACTTTATTATTTCTAGATTACTTTGAATATGTATTATAACATAAATGCTATGTTAATAGTTGTTACACTGTATTGTGTGAGAAACAACGACAAGTTTTAAAGGTCTGTATGTGTTCAGTACAAATAGATGTTTTTCTCAAAAAAATTTTTTGATTATTTTGAGAGAGACTCACTAGGTAGTTCAGGCTGGCCTTGAACTCATGGCAATTATCCTGCTTCAGCCTCCCTGGTGCTGGGATTACAGATGTGTGCCACCACGCCGGGCTCAAATATTTATGACCTTCAGGTGGTTGAATCTGCTGATGTGGAGCCCACAGACACAGGGCAACTATATACACAACAGGATAAAAATAAGTAAGATCAGTGCACAAGAGATGCCTGAATTCAGGTCCTCGCTCCTTGCTTCCTAATTGCGTGACCTCAGAGAGTTGATGTTAGAGTCCACTGCTCACTGCTCATAGGGCTGCTGTGGGTGACAGTAAAGTGCTTGTGTTGGCTGTGTGACCAGAAGGATGGGGGTGCAGAGGGACCCAGAGGGGTGATACTGGTGAGTCTTAAGGTCCATGGCAGGACCCGGCTTTTATCCTCCAAAGGTGGGAGGCCGGTGGCGGGTTGTGAACTGAGAGGGCCCGATCTAACACACATTGTGAAAAATGACTCTGGTTATTGGAGACTAGGTTGTAAGGGGAAGGAGGAAGTAAGGAGCAGTGAGGAGGCTGCTGTGGAAGATGGTGGTGGCTTGGGCCAAGGGCAGTTAGGAGTGGTCAAGGTAGGACTCATTTTGAAGGGGAAGCTAACAGTGTTGGTGGAGACGTAAGAGGAAATGAGGAGTCCAAGGGGATGGGGAGTCGAGAGAGCAAAAGTGCACACTCTCAGCCCCACAGGGCTGCTCCTGCCGTTGGCCGTGTCCCTGGCAAGGATTTGGCCTGGTGGGGGCCCATTACCTCAGCTGCAGATGAGCAGGCCCAGCTCATCCAGATGTGGGACAGAAGAACAGGAGACTTCCAGGAAATCCCAAGTGAGTTTGGGTATCCAACTTGGCAGTGTCTTGGCTTTTAGATCATTTTTCATGTTCACGGTGCTTCCACAAAGTTTATCTTTCCTTCCACACCAAACCTATGCATCAGACAGAACATTGCATTATTCCACTTTAGCCAGGTGTGATGGTGCCCACCTGTAATCATGGCAGTCTTGGAGGCTGAGGCAGGAAGATTCCAAGTTTGGGTCCAGCCTGGACTACTTAATAACTTAGTGAGATCCTGCGTCAAAATAAAGCATACAAAATAAGTGGAGGGGCTACTGGGGATGTAGCATAGTATGAAAATCCTGAGTTCAGTAGCCAGTACCACCCCTCCATACACACACACACAGGTATGTGTGCATGCACCGAACTACCCCATTTCACAGGTAAGCAAACTGAAACCAGAAGATCAACGACACAGGCAAGGACATATAATTAGTTGTTACTGGGTGAAGATGGTAAATAATAACATGAAAATGGAAATCTCAATGAAGAAAGATCAACTCTTACTTTGATGGTAGGAAAAGATACTTTTGTAAAATCTAGTCATAAAGTTTAAAACATTTATGGTTTAAAATGTTTAAAGTTTCAAATGTAATAAAAATAATTATTCCTTCCCTGTTCGTCTATTGATTAGGAGGTAAAATTTCCTCAGTAAGAAACTGACATTTGTGCTCCTCATAAAAGTACCTGTCACATACACATTTTCTCAGTTGGTCCCCGTAAGGACTGTAAGAATAAGCACTAGTGGGCCCATGTTCCCAGGAATGCCTGGAGACACGTGGGCCCTCGAGTATCTCGGATTCTACGAGATGCCCGCATTTCACGCTCAGCAAAACAGTCTTCACAGAGCTGAACTAAACTGTCATTTCGACAGGGAAGACATTCAGGGGATCTGTCCTGCCACATGGTGACTACAGTTAATCACGATCTGCCACATACTTTGAAAATGTGAAGAAATATTAAGTGTTCTCACCACACACATAAACAGCATGTGAGATAAGGTACGTGTGAATGAGCTTGATTTTTATACCTATATCAAAACATCAGGTTGGATGACACAAGTACATACTGTTTTTGTCCATTAAAAGAAGAGCCAAATCGACCAACGGTTTGTGCCATGTGTCACCCATTCAGTCAGGGCTTGTTTCTCCAGGAACCTTTTAATGTCAGCCCTAAATATGGATGTCAAAACACATTACCCTCTGGAGAGGTCGCAGCCGCCTCAAGATTGCCTGTTTCAATCGCTGAATCAGAAAAATACAGCTCTTGGGTTTGCAGGAAAAGATAGGAATGCTTCCTCCCAGGGAGAGCCGTGTTTCAGGCAGTGAGGGGCTCCAGGCCGCCCCGGGGACCCGGAGGAGACTGCAGGGAGTCTGTCCCGACTGCTGAGTCTCTGTCTTGTCGCTTGTCAAGCAAACGGGTGATGTCACAGTAGATTATGCTGGTGCGGAAGAGAAGATTCTGGCTGAAAATATGTCAGAGATTGAAAACTGTTTCTCCACAAAAAGATGGAGTGGTTTTAAGGAAAAATGTATCTCTTCCCCTCATTAATGACACAGGGCACGTGTCCCTGAGTGTTGTCTGTTCATGTGGGTCACAAGCCAGGGTGTGCCACTGGAAAGACACAGGGTGGCTCTGCCTGGAGCCATTCCAGTGAATGAGACAGCAGACCAAGGACAAAAAGGTCAAAGTAGAGGTCACAGACTAGTTTCTGCTAGATCTAATGGTGACCCACAGATATGTGTGTGAGCGTGTGTGTGTGTGTGTGAGTGTGTGTGTGTGTATATGTGTCTTTGGCTGGCTTAGTGTTTAAAATTTATTTAAATCATAAGCCAAAAGAAATTGTAAATAAAAGCCCAGATTTTTGTCTTTCTAGGCTCACTTTCCAAACACAGGGAGGAGTTTCCAACAGTTTCCAGAGTTGAGGGGTAGCTGTCCCCATTTTAAGAGCATAGACTCCCCAGTTATGTTCTCCACTCATTAAATTGCCTGCTTCTATGGTTACATGTGGATTGATGTGTTGGAAGTTTGATCTGAAGTGTGGAAATCTTGGGAGGTGGTAGAAACTTTAAGAGAATAGGGGAGGAGATGGGGTCACTAGGGTGCTGCCCAAGGAAAGGCTCAGCTGTGGGCCCCGGTCAGTTCTCAAGAGAAGCTTATTGTAAAAGACCAAGATCTGCCCCTGCTATCCTCTAGCTCCCTGCCTGGTTAGTATGTGATCTCTCCCACTGGCCATGAGGGATCAGGCTCAGGGAACAGCCCTGTTTAACCTCACCACAGGTTAAACAGGGCTGTCTGATCTCAGCCTTCTGAAACTCTGCTAAATTAACTTCTTTTCTTTATATGTTTCCAGACAGCAGGTATTTTGTTACAGAAAGGAAAAAATGGACTAAGATACCTGCTAGCCTCATTGGCATTCAAGTTTGTAGTCCTGTTTTAATTGTGGGCCTCCCATCCCAAGTTCTTCAGAGGCGCTCCTGCCAGGCTCCCCACTGGGCTCCAAACCTTCCTTTTGGAGTTTTTCCCCCTTTCTTCTTGCCTCAAGCCAGAGCCCTAAGGGTCAGCTTTGCATTTCAACAGAAAAGAAGGCTCTCAACCCCTTTCCACCACCCTGTGGCTTCATAAACAAAAAAGAAAAAATTGGCCCTTCATGAGTAGATTATCTCTTTCTTTCTCTAGCCTTCCTGAATGGGAAGGGACAGAGGGTCAAAATGTAAAAAGAAACCATTTCATGTTTATTTTGAAGCTGCAGTATCTCCTTCCACCTTCCCCAGTTCTTTCTGCCTCTTTTGTTCTTCTAATAGCAAGAAAGGGCAGCATTTTAATAACAGCTCCCTGGAATGCCTTTCTTCATGCATGAATTATTTCTCATTTACAAAGGTTTGGGAGATGCTTTTATTTTTCTTCCTTTTTTTTTTTTTAATGCTGTGGCAAATGATGACTGTTTTCATTGCTGGACATATTACTGTCAGAACTCATAGAGCTGATGGGCCAGCCTGTGTGACCACAGAGTCCCTGGCCAGCGGGCCCCTCAGCTCGTCACATCCCCAAAAGAGTGGCTCTTGTCAAGGCATGTAGAAGAATGTCCCAGTCACGGTGACTAATGGCCGGTGACTGCAGTGGTTGCACTGCTGGGCTAGAACAAAGACAGACAGAAGGCAGCGGAAGGCCAGCTCCCTTTCATTTCATCCTCAGGAAAACCTCTGAAGAATGAGTATTATTGTCATCATTTTTACAGGTGAAGAAACAGAAGCTCAAAGAAATTAAGCCACTTTGCAGAGGTCAGCCAGCCAGTAAATGGCAGAAATGGTGTTTAAATTGGCTCCACCAGCTCCCAACACTTTAATTCTTGTACTGGGCTGCCAGACTCTGCACTCTTGGGAGGATTTCATCTGGGAGCCTGGATCACCTTGAGGGACAGAGGGATAATTTCTGAGATATGTGGGTCTGTGTTAGCTTCCTGTTACTATAACAAAATACCTGAGTCAATCAACTCCTAAATAGAGAAGGTTTGCTTTGGCTCACAGCTTTGGAAGTCCCAGTCCAGGATCATGCTTAGCCTGTAGCAGGGCAGCACATGGCAGCAGTGCACAGGGAGCAGAACCACTCGCCTCTTGCCAGGAAGAAAAGGAGAGAATGGGATGGGGTCCCTAATTCCCTTCAAGGGCACCTTCCCAATGACTGAAGGGCCCCTTGCCAGGCTCCATGTCTCAAAGGCCATGCTGTCTGCCAGCAGTGCCACCCTGGATGCCCAGCCTTTAACACAGGGAACATCCATGATCCAGACCTCAGCAGGGCAGCAGCAGGGACCTTACTGTGCCTATAGACCTGGGAACCACTGAAGCGCCAGCACTGAGCCCTATGCTTTGAAAACTTGAATCCATCTAGCCCTGATAATGTTCTCTATCTTACAAATGCAAATCCTGAGGCCTGCAGAGTCTTGATGGCTTACCAAAGACTGACTAGCCTAGAAAGGGAAGTGGAATGGCACACCCACCTGGTCCCAAGAATCACCATCCTTTGCTCTCTTCTTTACTAAAGTCTATTGAGGATCATGACCATAATTTAAATGCAGCGCTCACAGCTCACATCACAGGTGTGCATATGTGTGTGTATGTGTGTGTGTGTGTATGTGTGATCACTGCAGGAATCCATGGACAAGTGCTTTCTATTGAAGTCTTTGCACTTATTATAATCCATGCTAGAAAAGGTATTTTTAAAACTTACAAGGTCCCAATTTTACTATTCTCGTGTATAAGGGTTCTGAAATGTCCCCCAGAGCTCATGTTGTGAAGGCAGGATCCCCAGGGCAGCAGTTCAGAGCTGGGGTCTATGCAGGTGATTGGATCGAGAGGGGTCTAATCCCATCAATGGATTAATCCACGGTAGATTCATAACTTAAAGGGTTATCGGAGAGGCCAGGATCTTTAGGAGGTGGGGCCTAGTTGCAGGAAGTAGGTCACTGGGTGTATTTTTTTTCCTGGGCTGCCTCTCTCCCTCCTTCTTCTCCTTTTCCTGTCTCTGCTCCACCACACCCTCTCTGCACCATGACGCTCAGCCTTCACACAGGCCCGGAAACACTGGAGCCAAGTGACCACCACCCGAAACCTCCGAGATCACGAGACAAAACAAATCTCTCCTCCTTAGAAGTTGCTTTTGTCACAGCAGCAGGAAGTTAACACACCGTTCCTTAAATCAAAGCCAAATTTGACCTTGGTGAAACGAGTTGATTCTTCAAAGTTCTGTAGCTGAGAGGTGGTACTCACAGATGGGGAGGATTTTCAAGATGGTTCGAGAGTGACTGAGGCTTGAAGAACACAGAAGACTCCTCCGGTGATGTTAACAAATGAGATTTTGTGCACCGAGTGCCTACACATTGGAGGACAGAATCAGGGCTGCCTCCTGCTTCACCGTGACTCTCCTTCTTTGCTAACTGTCCCTTCCCGCCTCCTCCTCCCTCCCAGCTTCTTGTTCACAGTGCGAGGACCCCGTTCTCAGAGCATCACCACACCCACAGGCTGGCTGGTCATCTGTCCACCATGCCTAATGCTAGCTGGGCCCAGCCACTTTGATAGACAGACTAGGAAGTGAAAGTCCCAGCCAGGCTGCTCTGTGGGCCCAGGTGGGCTTGGGACCTTTTTGAAGCTGTCGTGCTACCTCATGGACAGGACAGTAGAGTGGCTGCTCTGTTGGGGACCAAAGGAACAGAAAAGGTTTGTTGAGAGGCTCTGAGCAGAGGTGCAGGAAGAGGGTCCAAGCTCCTCAAAGGGCTCTTGGGCTTGTTCTCTCACCAAAATCCAGCTGGTTCCATATGAAACTTCTGTATTTGTCCCAGGGCTTCTCCTTTTTGGAGTGCCCACTCCAGTGAGGCTCTGTTAATTACAACCAAAGCTGTCACCTATACAAAGGTACCCCAAGATTGGCATGATGGCCAAATCCTCACACTGCCAGGGCCTCTTCAGCACACTCATGTCCTCCCCAAGTCTCTCTTTGAACATTCTGTCACCAGGAAGGGAGCCAAGGTGCAAGCAGATGTTCCACCTCGCAGTGTGCACCCGTCGAGAAGAGACAGGCCTGTTTTGGTCCTCAAAATGGCAATTAGGGCCAGTCGGTATAGCCCCGCCTGGAGGCCCTGGAATCTCACTGTGCACCTGCCACTGTAGTCAGGAGACATGGAGGAATCTGCTTCTGGCGTTGTGAGCGACTGTGGCTTCTAATGAGAGGAGGCAGGTCATTAAACCTATTCCCACAGCATTTCTTTGCATAGGAGACAGTTATGTGGCTGAGCCCTGGAAGGCTTTGGACTTTCGTTCTCCAGTCCTCATCCTTGGGAACACACTTCTAGAGGGGGTGCACGCTACATCCCTAATGAATCTGGAGACTGATTAAATGTATTTCCACAGCAGAGGCTCTCTCTTGCCTAAAACCTCCTGTGATGACTCTGCTGGCTTCCAGCTGGTCAGCCTCAGTGATCCAAGCCTGCCCCCCAGTTCTTTTCAGCACAAACCCTTTACTCTGGTCCTGCTGGTCTCCTTGGTGGGCTCGGCCGCTGACACACTGGTGGAGCGGCTTCTCTAAACTTTGCCCCTGCGGCCTGTGGGAGTCCACCCCCACCACCTTGGGCAGACATCCTGCTTCCCACAAGCACAGCCCTTGGGACCTGGAGTGGAGGTGCAACATCTCATGGAAACCCAGTCAGATGTCGGGGTGGGCTGGAAGGACTTAGGGACTTGGGGGTCCCAGGGGTGGGCTGTTGGGAGCATCCACGCTGGATCACATGCATGCGGAGGAAGTGAAGCTGATCTGAGAGAAGTCGGGCATGGAGAGAGCAGCGGAGATAAGGTACCATCTGTCTGGGATCTTTCTACCACTACAGGTCCAGCTTCCTGTCTGACATGACAACCAACCACGTTTCCTTAACGTGTATAGCAGGAGATCAGGTTAGGATAAATCTCCTTTTAACTGACTTAAATTTGTATACTGCAAATCGCTCAAATTTGGAGTGGTTTGTTGTTTATAGACACCAATGGTGCCCAATGAGCCATTTCCCCACATTAGGACCACTTCACCCATTCAAGGGTGCTGCTCCCAGGTCAGTGGGGTCCCCCTCACTTTCTCTGCTATCCTGGACCCTTCCCAGGGCCCTTTTCCCACAGGCCCCTTCCTGACTTCTGCAGCCCGAAACAGTCTCCCTGCACCTCAAGCCTCGGGACTGACTCTACAGTGAAGTGCTGGGTTAAATAGCCTCAGAGGGCGCTTCCGTGGTCTGGGCCCCTGCTGGCCGTCAGGGCACAAAGACATGGAGATGCAGCTTCTCTCCAGGAACTCAAAGCTGAGGAGACAACCACATTAAAACTGCAACTGTAACGTGCCCTTGGAATGAAGGGTGGCTGAAACTTTGCCAAGTACATGCAGACAAAGAAACTTCCAGACGTTTGATGCTAACTTGTAAAAGAATGACTCACTCTAACACCTGTTAAAGCAGTGAGTAAGTTTTTCTTCAAGGCCGTAGCAATAAGGGTATTGTAATAAGGGAGAGGGGTCCAGTTTAACTCGGAACACAGCAAGGACAAGTGGGGATTTCTAGCCAAGGAGCAGGGTGAGGGAGGGGTCAGTGGATGGAAGATTGCTAAGAGAGTAGGGGGATTCTTGCAGTAATAACTGTCTCAGAGAGCCAGGGGCGGCCATGACAAAATACACTAGCCAAGGGGGCTTCGACGGCATGGCTTGTTTTCTTACCGCTCGTGAGGCTGAGTCTGAGACCAGGTTCTGGCGAGGTCCCTCTTCCTGCCTCTCAGACTTGCTGCCTTTCTGGCTTTCAGATCTCTTGATTCGTCCCCACTTGGCCTTTCCATGGTGTAAAAAGGAGGAAGGGGGTGGGGGAAGAGAAAGAGAGACGTTTGTTTGTTCTTTCTCTTCTTACAAGGCCAATAATCCCACATCCCCATGGCCTAATCTCACCTTAATTACCACCCAAAGGCTCCACCCCCAGACACCATCACCCAGGTTTGGGTTTCAGTGTGTGGATCTGGGTGGGCAGGAGAAGAAGGACACCCCATGCCCGTAACGCCGGCCTGATAAGCTTCTTGCTAAAGGCCGGCCGAGGGCTCAGACATCACAGGCGAAGGAGATCTCAGGTTGTCAGGGATGCCGGCTGTCAAGGGCCAAGGGCCAGCGGGGTTCTTCGCTGGGAAGGCACCGGACAAGGCCACAGCCTGTCTGGCCTGGCTGAAAAGAGGCTCAGAGACTGTGATAATGTCTGGTCAGAGACAGAATCACTGTTACAGCCCAGCGCCTCTGACTGCCTGTGAAAATTCCATGAAAGAAAAGCTTCCTAACCAGCCTAGAAGGAAGGAACTGGCTTTTCCTGGACCCAGGGAGCATTGCTTTTCTCTTCCTTCTCCCCTCCTACTCTGGCTTCATTGTCTGTCTTGTCCCAGCGACTTCCGTGTCCCGTTCTTTCAGAGCCATAGAAACCTCAGCTTCTGGAAATCACACGTGCTAAGGGAATGACACCCTTCCGAAGATGTACTAAGATGCAAAGGAGAAACTACAGGCCTCTATTTCCTGCAGAGTTGCAGTTTAGAGATAAGAATTGCCGCTAAAAGGAAGGGAAGCATTTCCTCAGACAGATGCCGGGAAAGAAGTCCACACACAGGAATGGCCCAGCGTCGAGAGTGGTTGCTGATGCTCCTCCAATTTTGTAGAAAATTGGAGTGAGCCTGATTCACTTATGAAATACTGCAGACTCTGCTCCTTCCTGCTGGGGTCTCTCTGCAGCCCTCAGTGCTCTGAGCTCCTAGTATCCCAGGAAGTGTTTGTTAGCCAAATGAAACTTGATTAGATGCCACCACTTGGTTACATTTGTTACAATTTTTAGGGTGATTTACCACTAGGACCCACAGTAAATTAACAGGCCCAAAATATATTGTGTAGCATTAAAAGAAATTCTAAAAGCCCGTCCTTCTTTTCAAATAACTTTTCTTCATTCCTTTTTCTTCACAGCAGTTTTGAGATCATGAGTGTGAGAAAGTGATGTATGAGCACCCTTGATTTCTCGTAGCTGTGAAACAAATGGCGAGCTTATCGTCGCCTCCCCTGGCCGGATATGTGAGTTGGGACAGCCTCCAGGGAGGAGAATTCAACGATACCTATCAGAATTATAAAAACACCCTTCCTTCCATCCAGCACTCCTAATTCCAGGCAGCCCATCTGGTTATCCATTAATATATAAAAAGTCATCTCAAACATTAGTAGCTTAAAACAACCTGTTGGCCAGATTTCTTAGACAGACCAGGAGACTCGGGATTTCTCACACAGCCACAGTCCTGGGGAAGCTAGAGCTGCCTTCACTTGAGGGTTCACTTGCCCCACGTCCACGATGGTGCAATCCGTGCTTCTTCGCGGCCAGTCGGTTGCTGGCAGCTCAGCAGAGAACACTGGTAACGCTTCCTTCCCACAGAGTCTCAGGGTGGCTTAGGCTTTCCAAAGTGTGGTGAATAGGTTACAGGAGGGAGTATTTCATGAGTAAGCATTTCAGATGATTCCAAGCCGGGTGAGGGCAATTCCCAGGATTGATTCAGGGTCACCTCAGCCACATTCTGATAGTCACAGCAGTGGTTAGGTCCACCCTACCACCCTACCAACAGATGCCCCTATTAGTACCTTCAATATGGTCTTTGAAATAACTTCCCAATTTTCTCCTTACTTTATAAAATCCCCAAACTCTTTTATATACAATGCTTTTTCCAGCTAGGATTCTTTGACTCTAAGCAACAGAAACTGGTTGCAAACAGAAGAGCATTTATTGGACTGCGAGTGATGGAGGAATTGGACCCAAACCAGGCAGGAAGTCCTCAGCTGTCTCCTGGGTTCTGCGAGTGTGGGGAATAAACTCTCTGCTTGGTTCTGTCCTTGCTCCTCAGCAGGTGTCAGCGTCCCAGGAGAAAGACCAGAGTTAGATGAGCTTAGAAAGGAAACAGACCACTGACTGTGGGAAGCAAGATCTAGTAGAAGGAACTTCCAAAGGCTCCCCTGGCTTCCACAATGAGAAAACACCAGGATTTCCTGTCCAGCATAATTTAACACAATGCAGAAGAAGCAATGTCCTAAAAGGGACAATGGATGTGGAGGAGTAGACAATAATGCATGTCTCTTCCACTGGGCTTTACTTTCTCACACCTCCTCCTACGCTGCACACACATCCTTGACCAGCTATAAGTCTCAAGTATAGTCCAAGGAGGATGGGCTAATTGGGAGGGCAATGGGGAATCTCAATCTTTACTGGTCTCAATTTCCTTACCCGTAAAATGGAGGTAAACAGTGTTGAATTTTCAAGGTTCTTGGGAGAATCAGAGTTAACTTATATGTCTGGGAGTGTATCTCAGTGGTGAAGCCCTTGCCTAGCATGTGCAAGGCCCTAGGTTCAATTCCCTGTACTGAAAAATAATTTAAAGATCACTTATGTTCAGCCTTATGTACAGTAGACCCTTCGTAGATGGACGCCTCTGTATTATTCTTCAAGATAGAGCAACAACACACCCAAATGTCTCCCTTCTTCCCTACCCTTCCCATGTCTGCCGTGGGGCTTCTGCCCTCTCTGCATGGTGGAGGATGAGCTTACCAGTCACCCACAGGCAATTAGTGAATTGGGTGTGACCTGTGCTCCCCCAAACACACTAGAAAGGAAGCCCAGCTGATGCCCGGTGTAATTGTAATTGCCTGCACCCAGAGTTGAGGAAGAAGGGCTCAAGCCTCAAGGCCACATGACTTGTCATAGCACAAATGTTCTCACAGCTGCGGCAGCTTCACAGGGCGCCAGACACACTATGTGCTATTTTTAAGCTGCGATTCGATAGGCAATTACATTCCTCCTCTTTCATTCCTGGACCTTTTTGTTCTTTAAACAAAACTTTGTTCTTTTCTTTATGATTTCTCTCCCTCTAAAAGTAATGGGATGAGTTCATGACTCCTGCCATCCTCAGAATTGCTTGACTTTGAAAGTGTATTCAGAATCTCTTAACGGCACTTTAATGTTAGGTGAAAAACGAAACCTTTCCCAAGTCTTTTGAACAAGCTTGAAGGGACAAAGTGGTCTTGTCATATAGGCTGCCGCGATGCTCTTGCACTTTGCCACAATTCACCTGGCAGCAGATGGACTCTTCATTAGGCACACACTGCACCCACCCGGGAATTTGCGGCCTTTGGTGGAGAGAGATTAGACTTTAGCTGCAGATAGTTACTTCTTTTCTTGTCTTTACTGTTCAATCAAAGTTTATCAACAAATTCAGATTCTTCTGGCTTTTGTACTTCTGCGGGATTGGAATGCTGCAATAGGTTGGTTGTACAAATCACCAGCTTTCTTTCAAGCAACTTGGCTTAAGCCCAGAAACCAAGACCAGGGTTATTAGTGACCTGGGGGGGAGGGGGGGTGATGCGGCGTTTCTGCACTTACGTCTGCGACATTTACTGAGGACCACAGTTCCCTTCCTGTTGCTCTTGGCATCCTTTGCTGCAAAGCTGGGGTTAAGATCCCAGTGAGTTTCACGCTGTGAATTCATCCTTAAGATGTTCCCTTCCTTGTCCAGATTTTCTTCCTACCACTCTGAACACCGTATCTCCCTTCTTTATAGGCTCTTCTTGGCCATAAAATGTTAAGGAGTCTCACGACATAGTCCTAGTCTCAGTTCTATTTGCTTTTTTACTCTCTTAGGAATTTCCTTTGTGCTCATGACTTCAATTACCTCCTACAGGCAGATGACTCACACATCTCTGGTTACAAGCCCCAAGCCCGTCCTTTAACTCTCAGACCCACACAGCATCTCTGTGAGGCTGTATCAAAGTATCCTCGAACTGGCCTGTTATAATTTGCAAGCCTCCCCGCCAGAGCTGTCCTCTTTCAAGACTCCCTTCTCCATGAATGGCTGCCCCATCCACCAGCTTTCAAATAAGAAGCTGACATGTCTTCTGTGACATTCTTCCTCCTGCCCTTTCCATCCTGCAGTTCTGTCTCTTGAGTATCTCACGTTGGCCCACTTACTCGCACTCTACCATCAGCACTGTGGCGCACATTATCTTTTTGCCTGAGAATCTTGGTCCACACCGGCCATGGCCCCAATTTGCTTCCCACGTCACAAGCTTTCTGCAACATAAATCTTATTATGTTCCCCTCTGTCTAAAACTACTGTTTTCCAGTTGATTTTAAGAACACAAAAGTCCACAAGGCCTTTTGTCGTCTGCCACCTGCCTGCCTCTCCAGTTGCACCACCATCTTGCCTTCTCTCCGCCTGTGATTGTGGTCTTCACAGCAAGGCTTCCGCACATGGTGTTGCTCGTCTTCCTCCACTCCGTTCCTTGCTTTACGACTTACTTTTGTTCAGCTCTCTAATTAGCACTTCCTCAAGGAAGACTTTCCCTCACCTCCCAGACAAGTCCTCTCTCAAGTACACTCTGAGCTCCATGTGCCACTGGATAAGGCGCTTGGTAGAGAGGGTATGTGGGGTTCTCAGGTTACCTGGATCTATTCCACAAGGGCAGGGACAGCATCTCTTTTGCTCCTCTCTATATTGCACCACTAGCACAGTGACCATACATATAGTCCTTACTCAACAAATATTTTAATATGACTAAGAGGTGGAGAAAAAACTCGTGCCATTTGAGATTTGGACCCGATGAGCCCCCATGGGACCTCAGATTCTGGATAGAAAGAAAGGAAGCAGCTTACTCAGAAAGTCTGGTTTGGGGATAGGGAACACCATGGTCCCTTCCTTTTACCATCAATGTCTCTGTGTTATCCACAACGACAGTCAACTCCACAGTAGGATTTCTTTAACTGTACACGCTGTGTGGTGGGAAGGACGTGGCAGCACAGAGTTCTACTGGAGGGACTGCTGTGTTAGGTGCCAGATGTTCACTTCTGCACTGTCCCATTCCTGTGCCTACTGCATTCCAGGAGCCTGCGGTCTGGTGAGAGGACCAAGCCTCACAGGCCGGCCTTGCAGGTGCCCAGAGAGCCAGACTGACAGCCCTCTCTTCTGGTTGCTGGATGCAGGGTCTCCTACATACCTCTTAATCCCCGCAGACTCAAGCTCCTTCACCTGTAAAGCGAGAGTCATACAATCAAGATTGTTTCGAGGAGCCAACAAGGTAAAGCAGGTGAAGGAGTCACTGCGAGGGCAAGGGAAGGAAGTGGAGCCTCAGGGAAGGGCCCTGAATGGGGCTTTGGATCACAGGACGGTGTAGAGCAAGAACTGGAGGAAGCAGAGAAAGGCAAATTTCAGTGAGAAGAAAGCAGATGCCAGAGAGTTTGCCTTGAGCCAGACGGGACTAACACGGGAGGCCCATAAGGAGGCCCTCAGAGGTTTGGATTTCCTGCCCGGGTGAGTCTGGGTAGGTGTATTAGCCAAAGAGGAATTTAATATTTCTTATGACACATCCTTTTATTAAAAGTCAAGAAGTGAATAAAACTAAGCTCTTGGCATTCACCCTTGAATAAGGATTTGTATGTATGATGAAACAAAATAGCAAATCACTTGGGATCTCACCTAAATATTTTAGCGTTGGATTTTTACAAGCGAAGAGAAGAAATGACACAGATTTTGGTGTATAGCTATGCCAGGCTGACATGATAACAGCCTCTCTCAAACTCCATTCTGTCACCTCTAAAATGGAAGTAAAATGCCATCTAACAATGATAAATAGCGTCTATGTCCCAGGCAATGAAGTGTGTTAAGTCATTAAGATAAAATGAATATAATGCTATGAGCTTTACATGAATTTACTGCTCACGCCAGCCCACTGAAATGGGCTTCTTAGTGTCCCCATTGCACCCTTAAGGCGCCGGGAGGTTGAGCGAATTGCCCAGCAGAGAGCAGAGCCGGGCAGCCCCTGCCCGCCGCCTGGAGGAAGGCAACACCCACCCCCTGCCAGACTGGAGTGAGCACTCTGTGTCTTAGTTCCCTCGCGGTGGATCACGGTTAGCCCAGTAATTCATCACAGACTGTTTGATATTTGTTTTAGATGCTTCTCTTTTATCAACTAACAATGGTAAATAAATTTCTTAAAGAAGGAAAGGCATTAGAGTTTGTGTTCCTTTTGTAGCTTTCACAGTGCACCTACAGGTTCTCAATAGAAATTTCTGAAAATGAAAGGAATAAATGCTTACTGATTGAATAAATGAAGAATTCAATAAAAAAGCAAATGTAGAATGTAACTGATTAGCTTTTATAGCTTCTTATTTGTTTTGCCCTGTTGAATTCTAAAACAGGATTTGAGAAGGATTATAAAAATACATAACATTCACTGGGATAAAAGCAAACCAGTGAGAAAATGGGAGCGAAGGGAGAATAAAATAAACCAGAAGCGTTTATTTCAATGTCATTTCTTGATAGGAATTTGTCAGCAAATCACCAAGATGAAACCCAGGAAAAGTGTCAAGAATTGTAATTTATTCTTGTAGAGTATTCTATGGATTTTCGATGGAACATTGAATCTCAAAGATAAAGGGAAGCTTGAGTAGCAAACAGGGAATTTGGGACTGTGTCGTCTGGCTGCTAGGAAAACACCAGGTTTTCTTGGATTAATGTCCCCAGACCTCACTTTATAAACTTTATAAACAGGCAGTTTTCTCAGAGGTAGAGAGAATCTTGTCCTGCTGACTTGTCCAGCCACATCAGAGCCTGTCATTTCCATCTCTACCTGATCTCCAAGATGTAGCAACATGTGCCTGCGAGGCTTGGAAGGGCCTTTTCAATCACCGGTCTTCTCTCCTGGGCTCACAATCCATTAAAGTGAAGAGGTCGCCCATCAGGCTCCTGGCCCTTCCAGCTATGGCAGGCTCTGCACAGTAATCCCTCCATCAGTGCCTCTCTGTCCAGGCTGCACTTGCGTAGTCTAAAATCCCCAGTGCCCACATGCTGCCAGAAGAGTCTCGTTTAATTGACCTGGGTAGGATCAAGTGTCATTATTTTTCAAGCTTCTAAAATGATTCTAATATTCAACCAAAGCTGCAAACCATCTGACACACACCACAAACCTCTGGAAGGCCATCAGAACAGATTGCTGAACCCCACCCCAGTTTCTGATCTAGAAGGTCTGGGGTGGGGCCCAAATATTCGCATTTCTAACAACTTTGCACATGATGCCAATGTTGCTCATTCTGGAACCCCCACTTTGAGTACCCCCGCTCTAAACTAACAAACTTGAGGACTTAGATGCTTACAAAAATTCCACTGTAACAGATATGCTTTTATATGGTTATGAAGGTTGTTTTGGGGTGTCTTAATTTTTATTTATTGAAAAAAGAAAACTAGAAAAAAATGGGAATGGAACCTGCATACATATACCACTGAATAGTGTTAAAAACAATAGTAGCGAATATGTACTGCACACTTACTGTGTGTCCCAAGCTAAGACTTCCAGAGTAACTTTTCCTTTAATCCTCCTGATAGGTCTGTGGGGGTTAGCTTTACTGTCTTGTGCTTGATAAGACAGATGTAATCCTATTTTTACCATCCCCCTTTACAGATGAGGAATGTGCAACACAAAGATTATAATGAGTATTTTACACACTGTGGTCAGAGTATAAAGTCAACTTTGTATTCATTTTCTTTCACTAAAGACAATGGCATATTCCATTGCATTCACATATCACAGTTCGCTTCTCGTTGGACATTTAGATAAAACTTCCATTTTTCATGATTATACTCAATATAGCAGTGATCAATCTTATTTAGTGCTTGTCTCGAATTATTTTTTTAGGATAGCCTCAGAAGTAAGCTTGCTCAATCAAAAGATTACATCACATAGCTTGTAGTCTAATTGCCAGAACAGAAAATTAAGAAATAAAAACAAGTTTTCCAATATTTTTCAAACCAAACTATTCTCTGGAGAGATTTAAATAGCACACACTGAAAATAATAGCACTGTAATTGAAACATTATGCAGGTATTTTGTGTAACATAACCCCCTAGCAAAACCACTGGAATGGGGGCTACCTCCCAGGCAGCCAGGCTTCTCTACAATATGTCCAGACTCAGGAAGGCAAGAGGAATTTTTGTCCTCTTATATAGAAATCACCCCAAAACAACATGAGGATAAGAACCAGACGCACAGCTCCATTTTGGACAACATCAGAAGACATCTGTAATTCTGAATCCCCTCGTATGAGCTGAAGGCAGTGGGAGGGAAGGGCAAGCCTGCGGGTCTGAAGAGAAACTCGGGGATCTGAGATGCTGGCCACAGGCACAGACTGGAAATGAGGGAGTTGGGTGAAAGTCTGTGTAATGACAAGCAGCATCCCTCCCTTGAGTTCCAGTCCCATTGCCAAGAAGCAGGAGGTAATATTCTAGAGAAATCAAGCAGAGCCTCCAGATAGGGGCATACAAAGCACAGAGGAGGGCAAGGCTTGCCAGAACAGGCCAGAAGATTCAGTGGAAGTCTGCATCTCTTTAGCCACCTGACTGTTGACAAATGTGCCCAAAACACACCCGGGAGAAAGGACAGTCTCATCAATAAATGGTGCTGGGAAACCATATATCCACACGCAGATCCCTCTCGTCCTATACAAAAATCAACTCAAGATGGACCAGAGATCTAAATATAAGACCTAAATGTAAACTATGAAACTACTAGAAGAAAAGATTAGGGAAATATTTCAAGTCACTGGTACAGGTAATTTTTTATATATGAACCCAAAAATAAAAGAAACAAAAGTAAAAGTAGACAAACAGGATTATTTCAAACAAAAAATAATGTGCAGCAAAGAAAACAATTTCCAGAGGGAAGAGACAACCTATAAAAAGAAAATATCTTCCAATTATTTGTCTGACAAAAGTTTATAACCAGAATATGTAAGAAAATCAACACACTTCACAAAAATGAATATTCTAGTTAAGTATTGGCAAACGATCTGAATAAACAGTTCTCAGAGGAAGAAATACAAATGAACAAAAAAATATGAAAAAGTGTTCAGCACCTTTAGCCACCAGGGAAATGCAAATCAAAACTACAGTGACATGTCATCTCATCCCAGTCAGAATGGCCAGTATCAAAAATAAATAAATAAATAAACAAACAAACAAAAGAACCCAAAAATAACAAATGCTGGTGAGGCTGTGGAGAAAAGGGAATTCTCACACCCAGTTGGTAGGAAAGTAAATTAGTATTGCCATTACGGAGAACTAACAATAGACTTATCATGTTGATCTAGGTATCTGACTTCTGTTTATATATCCAAAGCAAATGAAATCAGCATACCAGCGAGATCCCTGTGTGCCCAAGTCTATCATACCACTGTTACGATTCACAATAGCCAGGATGTGGAATCAGTCAGGTGCCCTTCATCAGACGAACGCTTAAAAATTGTGGTGCACACATACGTGGTAGTCAGCTTTCTGTCACTGTGACCAAACACCTGAATACAATCAACTTGAAGGAGAAAAGGTTTATTTTGGCTGTGAGTAAAGCAGAACTGCTCACCACATGGCAGCCAGGAAGCAGAGAGAGAGGATGAAGGAGAGGGAGAGAGAGAGAGACCAGGAACAAAATACACTTTTAAGGATAAGTCCTCAGTGACCCACTTCCTCTAACTGAGCACCTCCTCTACCCCCTAATAGCCCATTAAATTATGGATCTGCTGATGAGGTTAGAGCCCTCATGACCAAACTGCACCCCAAAGGCCCCACATCTGACCACAGCTATGTTGGGATCAACTTTAAATGCATGGGCTTTGGGAGGGCATTTGAGAGCCAAACAATAACACACACAATGGAATATTATCCAGCCATAAAAAAGAATGAAATGCTGTCATTTGCACAAAATGGATGGAACTGGAGGACATTATGTTAGGTGAAGTAAGCCAGACTCAGAAAGACAAGTACCATATGTTCTCTCTCACACGTGGGAGCTAAAAAAGTCAATCTGAATATAAAATAGGGAAGACAGGGTTGGGGGTGGGGCATTGGGTACAGGGAAGCAAGATTTGATTGGTGCACAGCATACTGAAATATCACACACACAATTAATTCATGTTCATCAAAAATAACATGCTAAAAGGAGAAAGTGTGCATCTTAACTGGGGAGTCTCCCAGCTCCCTGCCCAAGCACGATCATGTCATTGAAGTGCCTGCCAGCTCAGCAGTGACTCAATATTCGTGTGTCCTTACCATTGAAAACATTATAATCCATAAATATGGACTTAATGAAAAGTCATGATGTTATCATGTGAGGAGGTTGAGTTTAAGAAAGGTGAGGGGTGAGAGAGCTCACTTGAATAGGGAATCATATTTAGTATGGAAATACTTGAAAATATGGAAGCACATAGCGGATGTACAGCTAAGGTGCTAGAAGCGGTTGCCACTAGGAATCGGGAAGGTGGAGGTGTTACGTGTGTGTGGGAACTGATGCTTTCAGTTGTAGGCACTAATTGGCTTTTTAGTGATGTGAGTATTTATTTGAAAAAAGTTAAAATTGAAAAAGAGACAAACTGCTGGGGCATTTGTCCACTACTTCATTTATGTAGCTTGATCCAGCTGGGCCCTATTGGACATTTCAGATCACAAATGAGAACTGATGATATTGGGAAGGTAATTAATCAACCAGTGACCAAAGATTTCTAAAAGGATCTAGGTTCCAGGCTGAAGACTTAGGATCTCTATTGTGAACTTTATTCTGGCCAAGATCTTAAGAGAAGTTTACTGATCCACCCTTTCCAGTGCAATCCACCTGCCGTGTTGCCTCTGCTGCTGGAGTCTCAGTTACATTCAACTAGGAGAGTGCTCGCTCCTGCCGGCTCGCTGTTGCCATAGAAACAGTTCAGCTCAAGGCTCTCTGTTGCTCTGGTAACCCACCCCCATTTCCTCCCATCACTAGCGCTGGGGTATTTTGCTGCCAAGATAATGGTCTCTATTATGGATTGAATGTTAATGGGCCATCTTCTACCCCATGTACACCTGGCCCCTTCTGCAGCTCAACATTTGAAGGCTTTGTCGAAGCAGCATCTCAATGAGATGATAATAGATTCTCAAATCAGAAGGAGGAGCTGAAGTGGCAAGCAGGGGGAGGGGCGCAAGGAGGGCTCAGCTTCCAGCCTGGAGAAAGGAGGGATGGTACCTCAAACTTGAGTGAGGCAAGAGTGAGGAGACCATCCCAGAGAGGGGCTCAGCTGTGTCAGCCCTGAGGCCATTTCCCTCAGTCTGTACCAGATGATGATAAATAAAGCTAGTGCAGAATGAATACCCATATGTGCTAGGCGCTGGGTGAAGGGCTTTGTGTCCATTTAATCCCTGTTTTACAGAGGAAGAAAAGAGTAAGTAACCTATTCAGTATCTCGAAGACTCAGAATCCAGACTCTAATCATCACTGCACTCGGCTGCTGCTGGCTTGGGACAAGGGAAGGCAAGAGAAGCATCGGAGAGTTGTCCTTGCACCAGAAGGCCTTACTGTTCAAACAGCAAAAGAAATTTAGTGCAAAGGCAAAAAATTAGAAGATAATATTTTATAGGGTCTGACAAAGCTAAAGTTCAAGCGCCATGTGGTAAAGAGGCTGAATGAGGCACAGAAATTATGGCAGATTTCATGGGGGGAAAAGAAAGAGGAGGCTTCGGCAGACAGAGGGAGATCCGGGCAACAGAAGCGACCTGGTTTAGTTTCCCACCTGATACAGCAAGAAGTAGAGGGCCAGAGCAGGTGTCTAACCTGAGTCACCTCCCACGGATGGGGTTTTCAGGCTCTCAGCAAAGAGAAATCTTTGCTCCTGTCCTTTTTTGAGATTCAGATTTACTTGATACTGACTCTTTTATTTTGAAATACAAAAAAGCTGAAGTTTTGTATGAAATTGTTCTAAACTTTATAGGTCTCGATTTCACAATCCAATAATCCTATTTGCTTTACAAGTAGATTTTTTTTTTAGCCACCTCTAGGCCTCATGGAATTAAGCACACTATAAATCTTCAGAAATAGACGCTGGGGATTTAGCCCAGTGGTTAGAGTGCTTGCCTTGCAAGCACAAGGCCCTGAGTTCCATCCCCAGTGCCAAAAAAAAAAGAATTTCTATGGTTTCTTGATTTTTTTAATCAGAATTATAATGCTCAGGTTTGTCCTCTGTGTCTTTAAGTCTGCCCCCACTCACTTCCTTTAACACTCTTGGTGCAGGAGTGAGTCGCCAAGGGCAGGCCTGGATGGAGACACCAGCGCTCCCCAGGGGCGGAGGCGAAGCAGCCAACATCCCTACTGTGGGCCCTTCCTCTACCCTGACCTCTCGCCAGTCATTGCGAAACTGCCCAATTATCAAATGAATGTAAAATCTTTAATTTTTATTACATAGGCAGGTCGTCAGGAAATCTTAACCAGGACAGAAGGCAAAGTTTCACTTGAGAGTAGTACCAGTCGTTGGCTAAGAGGTTGGCTGGGGAATAAAACTGTCAAGATTTAAATCCAGCTCGACTTCTGTCTGTGTCTGTTGCTTATCTCTCCCAACACTTATGTGGCTGTAAGGCAAGTCATTTCATTTTCTTTCCTCATGTACAAAATAGGGAAAATAACGATAAAGCCTTATTTCTTTTTGTGCAGATTAATGAGACTATACCTGTAAATGTTAATAAGTGGAGCCTGGAACATAATGCTTAATAGATATTAACAATTTATTGAAAATGAATATCATGTACAGGTACAAACTAACTGTGATGAATGTGATCATTATGTCTATCTACAATGTACCAATACATGTTCTTGGTAAAAAATAAAAATTTTAAAAATTAAAAAGAAAAAGAAAATGAAACAAAATCTGGGTGTTTAAGGTCTTCAGAATGCCTCCTCTTCCTTAAGGATCAACTTGTTTTTGTAAATCTTGGCCTGTTTTAGCATGTGAAATTTGGAATGTGGTATTTCCCAACTCCTTCCGCTAATTCTCTCTTGGGCTCCTACCTGGATTTGTAATTGAGAATCTGATTTTCAAATGTCTGCTCTTGCTTCATTCTTGGTCTACCCACTGAAAATTCTGCATCGTGATTTTTGTGGTTCTTCTTTTGGACCCAGGACTAAATCTTGACTTTTATCTTCTCCTTTGCCCAGCAACAAATTTCCAAACTTCTTGGTGGTGGACTGCACCTACGATGTAATGAAAAGAGTGTGAAAGGAATACAGGAAAGAGATCAGATGTCTTAGTGTCAGGTCACCTGGGAATTGCTGCTTTAGAATGCAGGGCAAATTTTATTCATCAGCCACTTTATGTCTGGCATTGGGGCTTATAATTTAGGAGTTCTATTAAGAGTGAAAGCTAGTCTTACAACTTTCTCTACCAGTCCTCCCATCTGTAGGAACATCCTTGTCCCAACAGAGTGTGCAGCCTGGAACAGTGAAGAGAACAGACCCACCTAGCCACTAGAGCATGGGAGCAATTTTGATGATCCGTGGGGGAGACGGTAGTGCTTCAGCTTTCTCCCTTCCTCGACACTTGGCAGGCTGCACACAAAGAGAAAGCTTAAACACGTCCCTCAAAGAACTGATGCAGTTGTTGGAGATGAGCAAATAGAATGGAGAGCATGTATGCAAAATAAATACACAAACCAATGTATTTATGCATATATGTGTGCTCCTATGTGAATGTTATGGTTTACATCTAGATGTCCCCCCAAAGCCTCAAGTGCTCATAAGTGCGGCTTCTGGGAGGTGCCTGGAAGGATCCTGGGTGTGTGATAGTCATCACTGGTTTAGTCCATTGATGGGTTTATAGCTGGGTGAGACGTTAGGAGGTGAAGCCAGGTGGGAAGAGGCAGGTCATTGTGGGTGTGGCCTAGAAGTTCATATCTAGCCCTCTTCCTCCCTTGATCCCTGACTGCTTTGTGTCTGCCATGCCACGAACTGTTTCTCCTCACCATGCCACTCCGCTTTGGAGCCAGTCGACTACTGACTGAAACCTCTACACACTGCGATTAGACCTCTCCTCATTTAACCTCTGGGCACCAGGTATTTTTGTCCCAGTGACAAGAAAGTAACTAAGACAGAGGGCTTCAGAGTTTGAAAGGTAATTTGCCAGAACAGGACAGAGCTGAAGTGGAGTGGTTTGGGTGTGGAGTGGGACATCTTTCAAGATCGTCATTTCTGCTTTGTGTATGAGACATATCAACATGGAGTGGCCATTCCAGCTTGGAGAGTTCTGATGCCAGTCAACCCTCGCCTCGCTGTGGGAACCTGGATGAATCACTTTACCTCCTGTGTAATGTGTGGGTCTTCTTGAGTTGGGGAGAAACAAATGAGCGTGAAAGGGATTTGTAAACGTGAAATTGCCATGGAGGACATGATAGTTCGATAACCATTTTGATCCTATATTTTGAGTTTTACTCTATTTATGGCAGCCTTTCAAAAATTCATGATTGATTAAGTAAAATTTTACTGATCCTCTACTATGCACACAAAGTGGTACCAGGAGCTGGGCAGGTGTGAACACTCAAAAATCCGCCATCCATCCACCATCCAACAGCTAACTGAAGGACTAGACCACAACCATGTAACTGCATATGTGTCCCCTACCTCCCCTACCTGCCTTTTTCTGCTCACAGGAAACACCACCCCAAATGTCAAGTTTACAGTTTCCTTTAAAAAATAGTTTTTCCTCTCATCTGAATCCCCCAAGAATGTATTGCTTAGTTTTGCTTGATTTTGAGCTTTACAAAGATAATATCTCACAGTATGTTATCTTCTGGGTTGCTTTTTAAAATTTGTTTTCTAAGATGCTTCACATTGCATGTTGATTTTGTTCTTTCATTTCTACTGTTTATACCCAGCGTGATCTCTAAAAAATAATCAAATTATACTGCTTTCCAACTGAAATACTTCAGTGGCTTCACATTGAAACTGGGGGAAACCAAAGTTGTTATCTTCCATTACAAGGCTTTCTATAATTCCTTTTCACAGTCCTCACACAGGTCCTGTGTTCCAGAGACCCGCTTCTCTTCCAGCCCTGGCTCACTGCTCCCTGTGAGCGTGCGTGGCCCACTCGCTCCTGCCAGCAGGCCTCGGTAATTCAGTCTCCCGCCCACCTCCCCAGCCTCTGCGTGCCTCACTCCCTCCACTTATCCTCTGTCCCAACCGTGTGGCTGCTTCTTCCCAATTCCACCTAGTTCTTTCTCTCCGGGGCCTGTTTGCCAAAGGCTCGTCTCAGGAAGCGACTATCCCTCATTCTCAGTCTTACCACTGATCTGCCAGGATGACCCCAACTCACTTCTTATCCACATCTCTCCCTTGCCTAGAGCAAAGGGTTTGTTTAAATTTCTTATTCTTCCTTGTTCATTCTCCTAAGTGTATTTAATAATGTTATTTAATCATATTTTTATTTGCATGATTATTTAATTATTGTTTTCCTTTTAGAAATTCAATGAGGTCAAACATTATTTCATTTGCTATATCCCTAGAACCTACAACAATGGGAAAAATATACTCAGAAAATATTTATTGACTGCATACATGATTGCATACATAAATTAAATTATGAATAATTTATGAATAGGAATCTGGGCAGAACCGTATTATAAACCATTTGTTTATAAGATCCATTGCTGTCAACAGCCACTTTTAAACACTTCCTATCTCTCCCCAAAAGAGCTCTGACACTGCCAAATCCCCACTTCTGATTTTACATTTCTGTCTGTGTGTGTCTTGTTCTCTCACAGCCGGAAGGCCACAGTTAGGCCACGTAGTTTAAATATGCTACAGGACACGCTGGATACAAACCTTTAGCTAGCGATCAACAGCTTCCTTCACTTTCCCACGTGTATACCTCAAACTCATTTCCTTCCTCCAACGTGCTTCCTCTA